>JAJGRW010003002.1:0-104309 GCA_025461045.1 Carex parvula | reverse complement strand
ACAGGCCTTTAGAATCTTCTCTCTGGTATTCCTGATCAGCCTGTTATGTGGAATGCAAATATTGTCCAGTAAGTGGCACAATGGATGGCTCCATTAGTATTCTATCAGCTTAATTTGATATAATCACGAGCCGGCTTCGAACTCTGCCTAACTTAATTCAGCTCTGACACGTTTCAGAGTGATACAGATCAAGCCACAAAACGGTAAAAAAGTCCATCATAACTGAAAACAACACTTGTACTTCAATTAGCCTCAAACCGCCTCGGCCTTCTCCAAACCCAAGAACCGAGCCCACCTCTTCTTCCAAAACTTCTTCTTACTTTCTTAGTAATTAAGACCCATTTTCTGAAACCAGAGTAAAGCTACTGATAATATTTGCACCAAAGTATCAGTTTTAATTTTTTTTATAAGAACACTAAAAAGGTATTCTATATTTTTTTCCTCCGTTTAACCCATAAACACAAGACCTCAAGGAAGATACAAGATTCGAGACAGGAAGGGTATTTTTTGTTGTTGAAATCTAGACAGTGACTGTCTAATTCTTGCATGAATGCAAGGTTACATTAATTTACAAATTCAAGTGCTAGCAGAACTTGCACCACAACAATGCTTCATGCATTCTCCTCTCTGCCAAATGCTCTGGTTCCACTCTTTTACCTTAAAAAATGACTCCGTTTCTGTGCCGTCATATTGACCAGCACGCACACATTCGACTATCCTCTGATTGATCTGGACCAAATGTCATGCACTGTCTGCCCCTAGGAAGGTGTTTTGAATCCGATTTATTTGGTTTTCAATCAAACCAATAATTTTGAATTAAATGGTTCGGTTTTCTTTTAAAATAGTTCGGTTTGATTGAATTTTTAAATTACTTCGTTTGTTTGTATTTAATTCGGTTTAATCTCTCTTATTTCAGTTCAACTAAACAAATAAAAAATTACTTGATATTTATTTGAATTACTTCGATTTTTTATATTTGATTTGATTTACATTTACTCTTATTTCACTGATGTATATCTTGATATTTATTTTTATAATTATTAAATGTATTTGTGTATATATTGAGTTTTGACCTTTTAAAATTTAATCTCTCTTATTTCGGTTCAACCAAACAAATCAAAATTTACTTCGTTTTTAGTTCATCTAGATTTTCGAAGACCAGATAACATTTTAGTTTGACTATTTTAATTTGTTTTTAACCAAATCGTTTGAACATCTCTAAAAATAGAAGGAAGTAGATAGAGGAAAAGATATGCTAAGCACCCTTAAAATTAAAATTTCAATTATGTCCTTTTTATTATTTTTATAAAGAATCATATTATTGGTCCTATAATAAAATAAAATTACAAAATACTTATTTATTCAGTCCCATCTTATTTTTCTGATTCTGCTCCTAATTCGAGTGTTCATAAATCCTTAAATTTAATATAAGAACAAACCCGTCTGACCCAACACGCATTATGTGTCATTCGCGCAAGTTGGAACAAAAATTCAAAAAAGCCCGAAATGTATTAAATTAATCAACATAAATAAATTAAAATTGTATTATTCGGAACGTGTTGTCGAAATTTTAGTTGGACACTGTTGGAAATATTTAATTAGACAATTAATTTTACAATGGAAAAAGAGGAATGATTAGAGAAATGATTACTCAGTTTGGATTTCAGATTTTCAAGTGTCATGAATATGTTTAACTATATATCAAGTGATTAAATAAACCAATCGGGATAATTCAATTAGAATATATAGATGTCAATCAAACGATTACAAACAAATGTATTCAAATAAATCTTTTCGAGTTTTTTAAATTTAAGTTTCAACACATTAAACTCTATAATATATGAGATACTGATCTAGCTCGAATAAATAAATAAAATAAAGTACGCCAATGAACTATATTGTGCACGTTATATCCTAGAAAATAACAACATTTTATTCACTTATTAATATCATTTGTTACCCATTAAGCACTAATATTATTCGAAATAATTAATGTACAAATTAACTTTGTCACCGGTAGAAAAATCAGCTTTTGATTTAACAACAAAGGACAATATTCTTTGTGTAAGAAGTTTTGGATTTGAAACCCATGAAAATCATATGTGGACACTTTGAATGAATTTAAAGGGCCAATTCATCAATATGTTGTCTAATTGATCCTGGTGCAATACCCGAGGTGATTAACAATTCTCAGATAAATAATTTAAAAACAGCAATCGGTTCGTGTCTCTGTTGTCAGCAGTAGAAAGTACCAACATCAATACGTTCGACTTGGGGCCTTGGAATTGGAGATTTGGAGGTCAAGAAAAAAGGACAACGTGAATCACGTACTATATATTTCAGGGAGAATTTCATATACATCCCTCAAAACACTCTAAATTACGTATTCTCGCTCTGAAATTTATAATATTATATTTAACTTTCTAAATTTCAAAAACTAACGAACTCATTTTATGTTTATAAAATTCTCATTGCACATTTTGTTAAAATATAAAAAGTTAAAAACATGTACTTTGTGTAAGAAAAAAAAATCCAATTTTCTAATTGATCGTTTTCTAAGAACAAATATTTCATATATCTACTTGTGATGCATATACAGTGACATTTAGATATACGCTTGTGAGGCATTCTCCCTTACAACTAGCCAACTAAAAGACCGAACATTTCATTTATATATGCTATATACTTTTCATTGTTTTAAATAAAAGATAAAATAGATATTTTATAAATTCAAAATGACTTTTAATATAAAAGACAATAAAATAAATAAATTTGTTTTTTTTTTATTTAGAAGGGTAAATATGATATTGTGAATTCAAAATTTTTAAAGGCTATACATGAAATTTTCTCCATATTTTATTACAACACTTGTACTCAGAAAGAGCGACAATAATTTTTTTTGAGTGAGGTTACGGTGCTATGCATAGCACGGATGGGGTCCGTGCTACGGCTTAAAATTTGACTTTTTAAAATTCTAACGGTCGATCCGAACCGTTCAACATGATTATAAAATGAATATGTACTTGCAAACTAAATTTTACATTTTTTCGAATTTTTTTACTATTTTTTTAGATAGACTGTTTTTGGATGGTCCAGAATGTTCAGATCAAGTGATTTTCGAAAAAATAGTAAAAAAATTCGAAAAAATGTAAAATTTGGTTTGCAAGTACATATTCATTTTATAATCATGTTGAACGGTTCAGATCGACTGTTAAGATTTTAAAAAGTCAAATTTTGTGCCGTAGCACGGACCCCATCCGTGCTATGCATAGCACCGTAGCCTCACTTATTTTTTTTAGACTGGAATTAGGAAATGCGACTTTTTTTAGTTATCACCTCAATATTTCAAAATTCTGACGTCACTATTGATTTCTACAAAATTCACGTGTTACCACATGCGTGGCTTAATTGGTGCTGGGTTGTGCATGAGTTTCCTCAGTTTCAATTCAATTTGGACTAAATTTGGAGCTTATCGGACACACACCATCATGCGCAGCTTGATACTACTCAAGTAGTAACATTTGATTTTTTAATGAATCAATGATAAGATTCAAATTTTGGGATATCGAGGTAACTAAAAAATTTCGGTCAGGAAAGTAAGGGTGTTTTTGGCACCATTTTTTTTTTTCCGTTTTCTTATAACCACAGGTAGTTTGTCATTTGTTTTTATTCTTGTTTATAAAATTTCCATTCTCATTTCTAAAAGAAAGTAGATTGGACATCTTTCTATATTTAACCAATTTTCAAATTACGACAATGGTTTGCGGAATATCTACTCATAACATTTTATTGAAACAAAAAAAGAATATTCGGAAAACATAACATAAAATTACATCATAATTTTTGAAAACTAAATTACATCATAACTGTCGATTCATTTTGATCTCATAATTTGACCACTTGAGAGTAGGTCCGATGCCCATCGACCTACTCTGTTTCAATGGGTTCAACCACCGTCAATTACTTTAAGATTCGTGCTGAACGCTTTAAAATTTGTGTCTGTTTCAATTCTCGTGCGCACAATCTTAAATTAGATTGGACGGTCATCATGCTCGTTGAACCTAAAAGTAGGTCCGATAGGCATCGGACCTACTCCGTTCTCTAATTCACAGCTCTTGTTCAATAAAATGTACTCAACTATATAAATCAATCATTTAATATATGTCAGCTGTTTCTATCTACCCATATCTACATCTTCCTGAAAATTCAATTTTCATGTAAAATAAACTTAATCAAAACATATCCACAGGAATAAACCAAGGTCCCATGCTCTTATAATTTAAATCTCCCTCAAATAACGGTATTGAATTTTTGGGGTAAAAATATTGATAGAGCTATTTTGTTTTTAAGAATGTACAACTAATTGAGGCAAGATAAAAAAGTATATGACTAGTGTGCTGTGTAAAATCAAAATAACTCTTTCAATATCTTTAAATACGTTACATGCTGATTTTTTTCAGTTGGCATTTGCAAAAAAAAATATATAGAGTTGGTATGGAATTGGAAAAAATTCAATGTTAGCCGGTACTCATATATTATCTGAGTATCACTAAGGGTGGCACGCATGTATTATCTGCGCACCATCCAAAATTTGATAATATATGCATGCCACAAGAGTGTCACCTTCGAATGATGTGCTGATAATATATCTACGTGCCACCTTGAATGGTAGTACCGAATAACATTGATTTTTTTTTTTAAATTTCATGCCAATTCGGTATTTTTTTTTCAAATGCTAAAATTGGAAAACGTTTCGCATTTCTTGTGAAAAATCTATTTTTCATTTTTTGCGCTCATTTCTAAAAATAAATAAAACTAACGTGACTACGCCATAAACGAAAATGTTACCAACGGGCTCTAAATTTTTGAGAAGACTGTTTTATCCTTGAAAAAATATTTTTAGTTCAAGCAAGCCATACATTTTTTTTTTCTTCAAGCAGCTGCATGCACTTATTATTTTGGCTCGCTCTAGTTATTTCGGCAATTCTATTATCTTAATTTGTTTCCAAGAATATAATACGAGGATTCGTTAATACTTACGAGGAGCTTTTAAAATCATCACAACAATATAAATTTGATTTTGATATATTTATATCAAATATATTTTTTAAAAGAGTGGGACCAAGTTCACCAGTTTCTATTGAAACAAAGTAGTTCATATTTATACCAAATAATTTATTATAATATGACAACTTCAAAATTACATAGAGCAATTGTGATTTTTTTTTTCTTATTGACCCTCGGTTGCATCACTCTTTGTGATGTCAAAAATGAAATTACAACACCAAAAGATGTAAATAAATCTCGACAAAGCATTAATTAATAACATTTGAAATTATAAAGAAGTAACAATATAATTATCGATAATAATCGTTAATTGTTAGATTAGAAGTTCAACCACCTTGATATTATTTTATGTTAAGTGATTTGAAAAATAATTTAAATCTCAAGTTCAGCAACAAGTGATTAAGCCTCCTTAAGACTTAATCTGCTTCCTTTAGCTTCTTTAGCCGCTTAATCCTGTCGAACACCAGTTCCTTAGCGTGGATTAAGAACACATTCTTTTGAGTCTCCTTTTGCCCGGACTTTAAGGCACCTCTACCTCTTCTTTTAGCTTCTTAGCTTTCACCCACATATTAAGACAACCGAACATCAGTTCCTTAGCGCTCCTTAAGTTCTTAATCCTTCACTCTTAATCTTTTGTTGCCAAATGACTCAAATGTGCAACTTTCATGTTAACTGATTTTGCTATCTTTCAATTTAAAAATAATGTCATTGAGCACTTCTTTATTCGTATCATTACTTGATATTTTTTTTCATGAGGGTTCCAATACCTAGAGGTAAACGGATGGGATATTATCCGTCAGATTCGGATCCGTATTCGAAATTTTGCAGATTCAGATATTCAGATACAAATAATTTACGGAAACAAATATAGATATAAATTTGACAGATAATACAGTTTTGATTTCGGAAACGGATACGGATACGGATCCGTGTTTTTACACTTTTTTTATATCCACACACTGCTAATATTTACCTTGCGCTAGTGCGCTACCCGCTATAGATTTTATTATTTTATTCCTTTTCCTTCTCACCTCCTACTTCTCTAACCTTATTTCTCCCAAAATTTCTAAATTAACGATTCCGACGAAAACATCAAAACTCAAAAGATTGATACTGGACTTCGTCTTCACCCCCGCGATGCGTGCGCTTTTGTTTAATTGTATCAAAGCACTGAATCGTATTTCTTTTTTTAATTGTGTGCAGTAGTTGATATTTTTTCAAATAGAGAAGAGAAATCAGCTCAAAGCTGGAATGTTATATTTATTTTCAAATTAGAAAATTAATTTGTGAATAATAAGTTAATTATGTTACAACATCCAATTATGTATTCGAATAATCTCTGTATTCGTATTCGTATCCATTTAATATCTATTCTGTATCCGTATCCGTTTAATATCCGATCCGTATCCGTATCCGAAAAATAAAAACGGATACAGATATGGTTTTACCACTATCTGATCCGTATCCGATCCGTTTGCACCCCTACCAATACCACATCATGCCTCACATTTTGGGCCCGTTCGGCAACGGTACTGTTGCCGTGGGAAAAGAAAATTGACTCTTGAGTGAATTTTTTTTCCCACGGTGAACAGTAAAAAGTAGTTCAAAATTTTGAATTCCTATTCCCATTCCTATTCCTTAGCAGCCGCCGAACAGGGCCTTTATATCTTCATTTCCAAAGTCCAATTGTCGATCCGAACCGCTTAGTGTGATATCCATATTAAAATATGATTGGAGACCAAATTTTATAATTTTTGGAAAAAAAATTACTACTTTTTTAGATGGGTAGAAAATCACTATTTTTTGAACGGTAAAAAAACAGTGAATTTGTACCTATCTTATAAAACAGTAAAAATTTCAAAAAATAAAATAAAATTTGGTCTCCAAGCATATTCTAGTGTGGATATCATGTTGAGCGGTTCGGATCAACAATTTAGACTTTGAAAACAAAGATATAAATATAAGGTATGATGAGGTATGAAAGACACGAGGTATTGGAATCCTCCTCTTTTTTCATACATATTATGTGATGAATTTAGACTTGTATAAATTTTCTAGGAGGATTAAAAATGGCTGTGTATTTCAACTCTCTATTTTTAATTATTTTTTGCAACAAATACTAAAAAAGTAAAAAAATAAAGTCGATATGTAATTTATATTACTTCGCTACACAGTCTAGGGGTGTAAACGAAACGTATATGGATATCCGTATCCGGATTTAAACGGATACGGATATCGCGGATACGGATATGGAAATTATCAATTACCCACAGAAGATGCGGATACGGATACGGATATGGTTTTAAATTTTGATATCCGTTTACTATCCGTATCCGTATCCGCTCATTGAAAGGCGGATACGGATTTGGTATTAGCATTAATTATCCGCTCCGAATCCGCTCCGTTTACACCCCTACTACACACAGATGTATTTATGACATTTTAATTTTTTTTTGATCAAATTCAATAATATAAAAATTCAATGTAATAAGTTATATGTTTGCAAGCTATAATGTCATTCAAAATATAGTCAAAATGTTAAATTTGTAGAAATATAAATTATGTATATCGCATGTAATGATTTTTATTCAAATTAAAATGAGTAAGTAATAAAAATAAATACAAGTGGAAATATCAAACGGGAAAGTACTTGAAATCTATTTTTATTCGGACCGGTGTAAAGTTCTAATTTGCGTTAAGATTGGCATAACAATTTTAAAATTCGTACGTATCAAATATGATATGAATCAGATAATTTTGACCGAACGACAAACTAAATTTAATCTGGTATTCATCGAATCATTGTCCAATACTCTGAACATCTTGTTTCGATGTAAAGGGAAGGAACATAAAGAAAATAAAAGTTTCCCTCGAATCGTGTTGTTTGGTTGACAAAATTATATGAGAAGCAAAAAGTACAAGATGAAAAAATTTAACCTTAAATAATTGTAATTATTATAATTAATTTCTCTTCTGATTTGAGATGTAACATATAAAAAATAATTATTATAAATATTTTTAGAAAAAATAACACAAATATCCAATTCTATATCTCACATATATAATTCTCATTCAAATTTTTTTATCAAAAACCTACAACATTCATAAATTTCTCATTAACCTTCTAAATTTTAATTAACTAAACAAAAAATAAGACAAAAAGAAAATTAAATTTATTTTTCCTCATTAATCATTCAAACATAAAAATATTTAAATATATTAATCTTTTTTTTCATTCCATTTTCTTCTATTCAGCAGCTCCCCTCCATTCCTCTTACTCTCCATCCAAACAAGATGGAAGCATAGTAACATGATTCGCGTTTTATTTGCGAATAAAACGTTTTTTTTGGAGGTTTCCGAACCGAATAGCGAATAAAACGGTAATAAAACAGTTGACCGAACTTTTACCGATTTATTCGCGAATAAAACGTTTTTTACGAATTATTCGCGTTTTATTCGAAAAATTCATCGCTGTTGCTCGTGATTCTTTTACTATGCTCCGTGACTCTGTGCTTGAGTGAATGCTAGAGGACTCCACCACGTGGCCTCGCACAGAACTCTGAACTCTTAGTCTCACTAAGGCAAAGTTTTGAAATTTGAATGTATAAGTGACCCCCACGGCCCCACATGGGTAACTGGGTATCAACTATCAATTATCAAATTAATATTTTTTTATAATAAGTTAACTTTTGAATTCCAAATATCAAATTCTTAATACTTCTTAAACTTTTTTTTTTCCTCAAAATTTTATTAAAACTGTTGAAAATTTAAAAAATTAAAAGAAATACATATATATTTTGTTTGATTTACTTTCTTGTGGTACCGAATTATTTCCGAATTATACTCAAATTATACCCGAATCACGAATTTTTTACCTCGCCGAACCGAATTCCAACTTTTGATTTGTTACTATAGATGGAAGTACAGAAAGTAATTAAGGAGTCAAAAAGGTGTCAATAGATCAGCATTGCAGAGGACACGGGCGCAGCGAGTCGGTCCTGAACTCCTGATCAATCAACCCGACTCAAGTCGTCTCTAGATTTGCGTTTCCTCTTCCTCTCGTGCCCCACACTCCCTCCTCCTCTCTCTCTCCATTTCCTGCCTCTCTCTTCTCCAATCGATCCACCGGCTCTCTTGACGAAACCCTAACCCTAGCTAGGGTTTCTCTCTCTCTACATGCAGTTTTGGTTCCTGCCCTCCCCACCTCTAACGATCCATGGCTCACCCAGCCAAGTTCGTACCTGTTAACCTGAACAGATCGTACGGCCGAAACTCCTCCGTCTCCACCGGCGGTGGTAATACCGCCACCGCCGGTGGGCCCCATGCCCCTCGATACGGTCGCCATGCCAGCAACTCAGGTGGTGGAGGGATGGTCGTTCTCTCCCGACCTAAAGCTGCGCCCAAGCTCTCTGTACCGCCCCCCTTGAATCTACCTTCTCTTAGGAAGGAACATGAGAGGTTCGACTCGAATAATTCGAGCTCGATTCCTGGTCGACAGGGTCCGGGGCACGGACCTGGTTCCTCCACTATGGGATGGACCAAGCCTGCTGCCCTTAAGGATTCTCCAGTCCCTGATCCAGGTACTGGTTCTCGGCCAGGGGGACCCAGTCTGCCCGCATCCACATCGCAAGGTGTTATTGAGAAAGCTGTTATCTTGAAGGGAGAAGATTTCCCGACTCTACGAGCTGCCACCTACACGCCTCCTTCCAAACAGCGAGACGGTTCAAATCGGATTGAAAAAAAGAAGGTAACTGGTGAAGAAGGGTCAGAGAGGAGGCCTCTGTCTCCTGTGGTAATGGATATGCGGCCCCAAATGAGGCCTCCACGTAGTGGTCCAGGCAAATCTTCGGATAAAGGGGAAGGTGCTGATTTGGAGAAACAGAGGAAGGCAGACGAGCCTTTATCAGGTCTGCCGCGGGTCGGCTATAAGTCTGATTGGGAAGAAGACGAACGTAAATAGGTCTCAGTCTACCTGAAAGAGACCTCAGTGGAAATGCAAAACATGAAGCAGTTCATGATACCAGTGTCCGTGGTGTGGAAGCAGGCGCATCAAAGGAGGTTTACAGAGGTGATCCTAAATATTCTGCCTATGTTAATAAAGATAACCGGGACAATATGTGGAGATCGCCTGCAGTGAATCAGAGAGGGGATCGATACGGGGCCCATGAGTCAGACAGAAATAATGACACCAGGCCATACAGTGCTGGGAGAGGAAATAACACTCAGTCCATGTACAGCGGAAACCGGGATTGGCATTCGAAGCGGGACACAGTGATTCAGACACACAATCATATGGGTGCTGAAGAACATTCAACTGGTTGGCACAGAGGAAATATATATCAGAACAATTCTGGTCCGAAGCCATATATTTCTCCCCTCAACAGTAGTAAGGGTCTTAGGGCTAGTAATGTATTAGATCTTAGGAGAGAGAAACACACAACCTTGGGCCCAGCCAAGCCAGTTTCATACTTGGAGGATCTTGATGACATTGGAGAGGTCAACGTAAAGGTGCTGAAAAAGAAAAAAGACATGCAAAGGCCAACTGAATTTCATGATCCAGTTAGGGAATCATTTGAGGCCGAGCTAGACAAGATTCTGCGAATGCAAGAGATGGAGAGGCAACGGGCCATGGAGGAGCGTGCCCGTGCTCTAGAGATGGCCCAAAGGGAGGAGGAGGAGCGAGAGAGGATAGTGAGGGAGGAGCGAGAGAGGCTTGCAAGGGAAGAGGAAGAGGCGAGGAGGGCTACATGGCTGGCTGAGCAGGAGAAGCTTGAGGCTGCCAGACGGGCCGAGGAGCAGAGGGTTGCTAGAGAGGAAGAGAGAAGGCGAATTATGTTGGAAGAAGAGAGGAGGAAGGAGGCTGCAAGGCAGAAATTGTTAGAATTAGAGGCGAGAATCGCAAGGCGTCGAGCGGAGCCCCATGCAAATGGAGAAAACAACAACAACACTACTGTTCAATTGGAGCCTAAAGATGTGCCAGTTGCTGGTGCTAGTTTTGGTGATAGAGAGGACGGAGATAGGCCAGCTGAGCGTCTGGACACTGGCTCTTCAGATTCTTCCTCTATAAATAGGTATTTTGATACCAGCATCAGTTCTGGTACTGCATCTAGGTGGTCTAATACGAGGGATGTTGTCAGCAACGATAACTCTTCCTTATTGGACAGAGGAGAGAGCCATCCATATACTGGGACTCGTAACACTTTTCAAGACCAGGAGTATCCGTACCGAAGTCCTGGTATGGGTGCTGCTCCAGCACGGCGAGATGTCTTCGGACCAGGACCTGTCAGGAGGAGCTACGGTAGGAAAGACCAACAACCCTACGATAGCATGAGGATGCAGAGATGGGAGAACAATCCTGGTTTCAACAGGCCTCAGCCGGATTTTGAATCCGATTATCTGGAAGGAGATCGGTTTGGGGATGCAGGGTGGGCTTCACCTAGCAATTCCACGGGGAGTCCACATGCACAATATGATACAAGCGGAAGCTTTTCTTCGTTCACGAGATACCGGTATGGCTCACGCCAGCCACGTGTGCTCCCGCCTCCTGCTGTCACCTCTATGTACAGGGGCCCAATTACTGAGCGAACAGGTCCCAGTTCCTCATCATCAACAATTGGCAGGGATGATGTGCATTCAATGGGGACAAGTTATGCGGATGCGTATCAGGAGGCCTCTCAATCACACATAACTGAACCATCATTAGTTGAAAGGGATGCGCCTCTTGTTGCTAGTACAACTACCCACATGGTGCAATCAGAAGATAAGGATAGTGCAAGGTGCGGCTCACAATCTTCACTTTCTGTTTCCAGTCCCCCTGTGTCACCTCCGCATGTTTCACATGATGAGATGGATGTGAATGGAGACTTGCCTGCACCGCCAACCTCCGCTGAGACACCACAATCATACAACGAGAATGGCGAGATAGACAGAGCATCAGACTTGTCAAATGCAATCACCGATGTAGAGGATGAAGAGTGGGGCCCAGAGGAGAATGCTGATGTGATGAACCATCCAGTTGAGTATGAAGGGGAGGAAGAGGAAGGGGATGTGGTGGGAGTGATTCAAGGGGCTGATGCAAACCATGACTTGCAGCACGATTTCGGGGATGTAGCTGGGGAGGCAGAGCAAATCATTCTTGGTTTTGACGAGGGTGTGCAGGTGCAGATCCCCTGCAACAACAGTGAGTTTGAAAGCCAAAAGGTGTCTGAAATGCACTCAGGCCCTAGTGCTGCTGTGAAGGATCCTATTAATGTACTCGTGGAGGAAAGAACAATCCTTGGGGAAACAGAGAAGGCAGTACGTAATTTGTCTCTTGATCAACCGATAAAATCGATCAGTTCCCCACTCATGCCTTCTCAGGATAAATTGGTGAAAGTCTCAGGATTGCCCACTCCAATAGTGCCCCCTGTAAAACCTATCATGCCTCCATCATCTAGCCAAGCTGTGTCTTCTCAGGCAGAGGTGCCTCTTAATCTTCAATTTGGTTTGTTTTCTGGACCTTCCCTTATACCGACTCCTATACCAGCCATTCAAATTGGATCGATACAAATGCCAATCCATTTGCATACACAGATGTCGCCATCTATGCCTCAAATGCACTCTTCACCCGCTCCTCTTTTTCAGTTTGGTCAGTTGCGGTATGCATCTTCAGTTGTGTCCCAAGGCATCACCCCGGTACCTACTCAAGCTATTCACTCGTTTGTCCACCCTGCTGGACCCTCTAATCCTTATATGGTGAATCAGAATCAAACTTCCACTAATGCAACTTTGCAGACAAACCCAGGAACTTCAGTAAATTTATCCCAAAAGAACTTAATACAAGCTTCTCAGTCAAATGTACCTACAATAAATAGCCGAGGCAAAGAATCTGAGGAACCGAAAGGAAGGACCTCACTTACATCTGGTAACAAGGAAGTCCAGGTTCAGTCACAATCCAGCAGTAATGCAATGAGGGGTTCTAATGGCTCAGAAGGACCTATTATTGTGTCGAATGGTGCACGAGGAAGGAGATATGGATCTAATAATAATAATTATAATAGTAATCCTAGAGAGCCCAATCAATTTACACCTGCTGGTTCGGAGATCTCCCGTAAGGACTTAAGAGGTGGTTATCGGCGGGCCCGCAGGAATGTCAGAAGAGCTGAATTTAGGGTTAGGGATAACAGTGAAAGGAGAGAGAAGCCAGTTAGTGAGTTGTCTAATCAAGAGAGGACTTATGAGAGAAATGGGGAGAATGGTAGTGGTGCAAAGGATAACCCCCGACCTAAGGATGATGTCCTAGGAAGCGGAGTTGTTAGAGTTTTTGAGCAGCCTGGAATTGAGGTGCCAACTGATGCTGATGGGTTTATTGAAGTGAGATCAAAGAAACAGATGCTGAATGATAGAAGAGAAAAAAGGGAGCGAGAAAAGGAGAAAGAAATTAGGCCCAAACTAAGAATGCAGAAGGTATGTCTTTATTATTTCATGCTATTTGAGACTGGATTGAGCTGCTACAGGACCTGGCTGGTATTGTAATGGTACCATGCTGCTGTGGTAAAAATCTAGTATTCCTTTTCCTCCCATGCATTTTGCGATAACTGAATGTCGAATGACTGTCCTTTTACACAAGACCAGAGTACTATAGTCCAAACTTAATTCCAAACATGTATATACTCTTACCAGCTAGCATCTTTGTTTTCTCCCTCCCATTATTATTTGTTTGTTCTTCCTGTACATGTTAGGTGTCTCGCAAGCAGAACCCTGGACCAGTAGTTCGTTCTGTCGGGCCCAATTATTACAGAACAACTAAAGGGGTCATTGAATCCACAGGGAGGAACCTTTCAAAAGTGCAGCCTTCTGTTCAATTGAGTGGGAGTTCAACGTCGAAATCTCTACCACCAATGGGCATACCAGCCCAGAAGCTTCCTGAACCTGATGCTGCCTCAAGCTCCTTGAAGTATGTGTTGTACCTCATTTTAACATATATATGGAGTTTTCAATAAGTACTTTGTGCGAACACACCTAAGTTTTCCTCTGTTTTTCACATTTCGCTATTTGAACAAAAGGATTCTTCTTTGTAACAGCAAATATTTATTATTGTGCCCAACATTTTAGTGAAGTAACAATTGCCCTTAAGTCTAGTAAATCAGCCCAGCAATTTTGGGTCCTGTTCCAGTGGTCCTCATTATATGAATCTTTATGTCACTATTGACTTGATAAAAATACATCAGGGATCTTTTTAATAGAGGAATGACCTATACATGTACATCTTTCTTTCTTTTTTGCAATAAAAGCTAGAAGATCAGAGTTGTAGTTTTATATCAAATTTTCAGAATACCTGACATGACAAAGGTATTCTTTGCATACCAGAATTGTTCCAATCTAGGTTAAGCTAAGCCGATACCCTTTTAATGTCAAACTGTGTAAATAGAGGGCTTTCTACTAATTGCACTGTCGACGGGCTATTGCAAATTTCTCAAACCTTCTTTGTGGTCTGAATTAAAACCGTTTCCAGGACTAGCCAGCCTACAAAGATTGGGACAGGGCTATCATCGAAGGAACAACTGTGGCTGATAAGTCTCTGGATTTAGGTTCTTGGGAAAGTTCACATACAAATCAGCAGGTTTGAGTTTTTGTATGTCTATCTGTTTCATGTTACGCAATTAAAGCTAATCACCCTAAGTGTTTTGCTTTTGGAATAGTCATACTTGTTGATTTAGATGAATTAATATGTAAGTGTATTTAAAGCAGAACGATTGCACACATTATTCCTGTTGGTTTGGTCCAGTATGGGTTTATTTCAGCCACAGTGGGAGAATGATTAGAAAGTAACCCTAGATCATATTTTTGCATTGAAACTGGAGAATCTTGTTCTTGCTGAAGTTCGTTAAACCATATCAGGTTATGCCCTTGACTCAATCACAGCTGGAGGAAGCAATGAAGCCAGTACAGTTTGAGCAGCAATCGGCCGCCATGACCTTCTCTTTGGAGCCAGCAAGTCCATAATTTCAGCTCAGCAGAAACCTAGCCCTATCAATTCCCTTCTCGCGGGAGAGAAAATTCAATTTGGTTAGTAAAATCAGTTCATGTTATGTTACCTTGACAAGTCCCATTCTTTGTGAACTTCATTTAAAACACACAGAACAAGCAAACTTGAATCTGACACCAGTAAGCCTTTAGATTGTTTGGGTAGAAGATGTCAGCAGCACCTAACCTCCTTGAATAGTTCATACTGAGGCCACTGTACTGTTTTAGTTATCCCTTATCTATATTGGTTGCCATACCTGATGTTGAGCTACTGCAACTTCTTTTGTCTGTTCTATTTTTAAATTAGTATATGGTGTCAGCTTCTTACTTGACATTGTGTTCGACTCGTTGCTTCTTCTGCTTATTTGGTTGTATGTTATAATTTTTGTTATTTGAAAAAACCTAGGAGGGGTGACTTCATCTCCGATAATTCCAGTCAGCCGACCAGCAGCACCCAATGGGCTAGGTGCTCCGGGTTCGTCCAGGCCTGCCCCACCAAGTAAGACAGAGTTGCCACCAATGCATTTGTATGACAAAGGAAAGGCAACATCAGAAGAGCCCGTGGTTGTGAGTTTGGAAGAAGAGGCTGAGGATGAAGCTGAAGCTGCTGCTTCGGGCCGTTGCAGTTGCAGCCATTAGCAATGATGAGGTGACCGTTGGCACAGTTGTCGATGCTACTATGCCTGCAGAGCAGAAGAATGTTTGCAGTGCTGATACCCCTGGGTTGACTCCAGGTCAGGATTCTTAAGCTCTGGGGTTACCATGGCTGATGATGATACGTTTATTTCTAAGCATGTATTGGTGGATCCAGCCCTCTACCATGTATCCTAGCTGAATTTTTAGCTTTTTTCCCTTTTCTCTAATTTTGCCTAGACCATTTGGTCTAAAAAGATAAAAAATAAAGAAGAAAACATCAACATTATTAACTGCTAAATAGGCTTGGTGTATGTTCACACTTGGTGACAGGTAGTATTTTATCTTGCACTTGCACCAAGTAGAATCATAAATGGTTTTTCTTGTTTCAGTCTCTTCAGGATAAAGGCATGCCGAAATGAAAGAATCAGATAGTGGCTTTTTTGTCCACCTTTTTTTTGGTGCATCTGTGATGCTTTGATGTTCATTTTAATTAATCAGAAGCATATTACTGGACAACTAAGCTTTGCTAACAAGTCTAAACATTTTGATAGGTGAGACAACTGGCCGGGATGCACCCAGTCAATCAACAGCAACTGAAGAATCCTCCTCTTTAACCAGTGGCCCTCCCAGCCGACCTCTCCGTTGATACTCCATCTCTCACCATGTGGCCCCCGTTACCTAGTCCTCAATCTGCCGGTCCAAACCCAATGGTCTCTCAATTTCCCGGTGCGCAACCATCCCACTTCTCTTGTTTTGAGATGAACCCGATGCTTGGTGGGTCCCATCATATCTTTGCCTTTGGGCCCCATGATGAGTCTGCTGCACAGAACCATGCACAGAGGACTGCTGCAGGGGGACAGCTGGGAACCTGGTCTGGGCCCCACCCATCAGGTGCTGACTCGTACTACGGTCCTCCTGCTGGGTATGGTGGTCCGTTCATTGGCCCAGGAGGGATTCAGGCCCCACCACACATGGTGGTATACAACCACTTCACGCCAGTTGGGCAGTTTGGTCAGGTTGGGCTGAGTTTTGTGGGACCTGCTGCATACATTCCAACAGATAAGCATCCGGAATGGAAGCAGTTGCCCCACACCCATTCAGTTGCTCCTGTTGGACAGGGTGATGTCAACTGCCAGAACTTGGGGCCAGGGGCTGGTGTCTCTCAGGGCATGCCGGTCCCTGGACAGGGTCAGATCCAGCATTTAAGGCCCACCTCACCTCTCATGCAGCTGCCTATGTTCGATATTTCTCACTTTCAGGTTGGTAGATCACACTTGATCAAAGAAACAGGGAAAAATCTGCCTGCCAAAATTAAACTGTTGTTGTGTAAACATTTTTTTTTTTCCGATTAAATAAAAATATTCCGTTAAAATATTATTCGACTGTAAATGTAAATCATATGTTGATGCAGCCAACAGGGGACATGCCAATGCAAGGATGCTGGCCTCACATGCCACCAGGACCGCCTCCCCTGCACTCTGGACCACACTCAGTGCCACCACTTCAGCAACACCAAATGGATCTCCAATTGGGGCACAACCGCCAAAATCAACCTGCCAACAATGGGTCCCACTTCCATGAAACCCCAGCCATTGTACATTCTGATAACCTCCGGGCCCCACAATTCCCTGATGAACTCAGTCTGGTGGAACGTTCTGTATCGGCCACTAGTACTGTTAGTGCTCAGCCTATATTACCTTCTCGACTAAGTCATGATGAGGGTAGCTCTGTGAAACAGACACCTACAACTGCCGTGGTTAGTTTAAGTGAGAAAAGTACTGCTGTTGGTAACACAGCTGCCACGGTTAAGGGGCAGCATGCGACAGTGATTGATAGAAGAGGGAAGAATGAATGGCACCGAAGGGGTGGATACAACCATGGGAGGAAGCAGGGTTCTGGTCAGGACAAGAGTTTTGGTACAGGTACTGGAAGAATGAAGCAAATATATGTTGCCAAGTCGAGCGTTACAGGCAGCATGCCAACCCCAACAACAACAACAACAACAACAACCACAAACAGCTAGATGAGAAAATAATGTATCTATGGATCTTGCTTAATTTGATTTTGGATGGGTTATGGTACGATGGTAATAAACTATAAGAGCTCGATTTGGGAGACTGGCTTGTTCAACTTGAGTGTTGTATGTAGGGTTTCGTTTTTAGTTGTTTTGGGGTTTTTAAAAGAGTAGAATAGATGGGCTTTAAAATTGTGTTGTTTGTATTTACCTACTTGGCTCCACCCATGATTCGTGCACCAGGGGGGACATGACCGGTGCACCTAGGTGGGATTTGTTGTTGTGTTTCCTTTTTTGACACTTACAGTGCTATTTATTAAGCAGATTCTTGTGCTATCAGTTATAGTACAAATTCAGAAGCCGGAATTGATTTGGGAAGATCCAAAACATGATTTGGTATATTATGGATATAATTAGTGATTATTTCGCCTTTTTTATAATGTAAATAATATGTCAAAGTGTTGGTATTTAAGAAAATAGGAAGTACGAATATTTTCAAATTTTTTGAATTGTTCGGAAATTACTTCCAAAATTGTGTGAAGTCTTTGGGGTGGAGCTGAAGAAATGATATACTCTGGAAGTTCACATAATAGTTCCGTCAATTTAACACATCTTTACTGACAAATTCCCGTAGGTAAATTTGTCTTCTCTAGCGCTAGTACCAGGGTTCTTGATTTGAGTTCTAATAAATAAATGTTCTCTAGTGAACTTGATAGTAAAATGTTTGTCCCAATTTTGATTTAATTATTATTGTTGATGTTCTTCGCAAATTTCAAAGGTTTGAAAATTAGTGGAGCATTCTGTACTTGATACTTGTAACTTAATTGGGCCATATGTAGAATAAAGACATAATTATATATCACACTTGTTAACTTCCAATATAATTCAACTCTAAAATTGCATTGCTTTGACTAAATCGGTAATTGCAGTTAGGGGTGTCAATGGGTGTACGATGGGTAGGGTGGAAGCATTTTCATACTCATATCCACTAAACTTTTGACCTTATTCATATCTTATCCTTACCTATTAAGAATTGATCTTACTCTACTCTACCCATACCTGTTAAAATTATCGAGTAACGAAACGGTAGCGGGTGGATAACGAATAATAATAATAATATAATAATTAATTTTATTATGTTTTACATATAATATCAAAACTCATCATTTCACACATATGCAATCATATTACTAATAAAAAAAACAAATGTACAATCAATTTCAACTAAATTGTTTTTTTTTATAAAACAAGAGAATTTAAAAACACAAATATCTATTCGAACAAATTCAATTATTTAACAAAATAACAAACATGCAAATAAAGTAATATGTTTAACAATTTTCTTATAGCAAAAAACATACATTAAATTGTACATCATTAATTATTACAAAAATATTATTATATGAAATATCACAAAAAAAATTTTACTATCACTAATTATGCTCAAACATTACCATATAATATTATTTATATAATTACCCTATAGGGTAATGGGTACAAAATAGGCTTTAAACCCATACCCATACTCGTTAGCTAACGAAAAAGATCCTTACCCATACCCATACCGATAATTTAACGAAAAAAAAACCTTACTCATATCCGCCTTATGATCGAATACAGTACGGATAAAATAAACGGTTAAAAAAGGTATCATTGACACCCCTAATTGCAGTGGCTATCTTTTATTTCAAAATAGCCACCCAAGTAGAGTTGTCTGCTTTCATTTCTTTCCAAAGGTTAACAACTATACATCATCAGTTTTAAGCTAAAAGTACTTCAAAAGGGAAAAACCTATTAAAAAGTAAACTACTCTAACAGGTCTATGTCTCTAGAACTAGAACTTTCTGAACTTCTAAAAAACAAACCATATTAAATCTAACCATGTACTGTGCATACAGGGGCGGATCCGAATTTTTATTAAGATAGGGCCTATTGATTCAAAACTCATTAACTAATCGGATACAAATAAAAAAAATAATTTTTAGAGGAAGAGGTTGATGACCTCCCTTTGAAAGTTGTACTTGAATTATCTGTATTATAACAAATATCAATAAGCGTATATAAAAAAAATCAGTTCAATACTGGTAAAAGGGGACCCCAGTTAATAACTCCTTCAAGGTATTCTTAGATTTTTTTTAATGAGCAGTATAATTAAATAACAAAATTAGTCTTTCTATAAATTTTATTTCTAACTTCGTATGGTATAATAGCCATAGAACTAGCACACGGCAATAGTCAGTTTTTTACCAACAAACTAGTATCATAAATAAAACTCAAAAACCTCCAGTTGTAGGCAAACCATATCAATTTTTTATCAACAGGTGGATTGTAAGCTAATTTTGTAAAGCTAAATTCATAAATATGAGGCAAAAAAAGAAGGTACAAGGTGAAATTCTTCAATTCATGGCTCATCAGTAGCTTTTGTTTTGGTGAGGGCAGAGAGAATGTTCAAATTCCAAGCATGAGTGGCCATCAACTAGATTTTTTCTTTTGTTTTTGCTCTCTGAACTCAAGCGAAGAGCAAAATGAAGGACAAAGGGTTAAGTTTTTTGCTCTCGACTTTTTTTTTTCTCCAGGCGTTACAAAGTCATTTTTTTCTTCTGATCGAGCCAATTGCTCTCTGACTTTAGGGCTTAATTCTAAGTTCTAAGTCTTTTTTTCCTCACGCGAGCCAACCGCACCGCACAAAGGTTTTTTTTTTTATTTCCCGTTGATTCTGCGTAGCGAACTAGGGATCAACTAATTTTTTGTATTTTGTCGAAGCGAAGCAGAGGACGGGAACGAGCTTCTATTTTGCATTGGGCCAATTACTTTTTAATGGCGACGGGATTCTATTTTATTATTTTCTGAGTCAGGGATTGGACACAGTTTCGGATCATAGGTATGCACACTTGAAAATTTACACTGGATCAAAATATTTTTTCAAATCTAGAGGTACACAAGTGCCTACCCCTGAGCCTTGGTGGATCTGCCAATGATGCTATAACGTCTGGTACATCCATCAAATCAAACATCCTTCTAGAAAACAGAAACTTAAAAGCTCAGCTATTTCCAAGAAGATCTTTTATCCATATCATCATTTTCCTCTTCCTCAATGCAGGCCAAAATTGCATGTTTGCAACTACTAATTGCACCAATTATATACCGTAATGTTTTGTCATGGAGCTTAATTATACCAAGAAATGATTAAAAATATAACACAGACTATAAACAGAGTCGTCAATAACTCAATATATCCTTGTCTTTGGTTTAAAACCAGTACTTGTATGCACTATGCAGTTAAACAGCAAGTGTGCAGTATGTTCTTATTAAATCTGCTTGTGCATTATAGATTTGTAAATAAAAAAAAAAAAAAAAGGTAGCATGGAGTTAAAAATTTAGAGCTATTCCGGGTAGCATTGTGTTAGTTATAAAGTCTGTCAGTTCTATTTTGCGTATGCTCCTATACTTAACTAGTTAACTTTGATTAGGCAGCTCTTTAAACTTTTGTACCAGGTGCATATATATACAAGATCTACAAATCAAACTAATTCTCTTACTAATGTATAAACATGGCTAATTAACTACCTACAGTTGAGCAATATAAATATGCACTATGTTTTATCCAGCCTATTTGAATTAGCATGAATCAATGCTGTTAGTAATAATTAAGTTGAGTACTTTTGTGGAGGGTTCAAATGCCTTCATTTTTTGTGTCTCCATCATGCTTCTATTTTTAAAAACTTTAATAGCTCAAAATTTAAAACATAAACGTCAAAATAAAACCGTTAGATGTAATCTATATAATTTTCACTGCGTGCTCATTAAAAAATTATTACATTTCAATTTTATTTTTAGGGGAATCAATAAGTTGAAAAATAAACGTCTAGATTTTATCCACATCAGTACATTTTTATAAGCTCCTGATGACAAACACAACATAGTTGAAATATCATAATGTTTTACACGTGTATAGATAAAATGATGTATATCACATCTAATTTTGACGTTTATGTTTTAAATTTTGAGCTATTAAAGTTTTTAAAAATAGAGGCACGATGGAGACGCAAGAAATAAAGGCATTTGAACCCTCCTCATTTTTGTGATTGTTAAACTCATATTATGGCACTCATTGATTAATACTGTCATTGATATCCTTAACAATCTATAAATGCACTTTAGATATAGCTTCTATCACTAAATTTGTTTTTCTCTGTCATTAAATAACGCACAATTTTTTATTTTAGTCAAAATTTTGTTGGAATTTAACTGCTTCAAAAATACTAAAAATTTGGAATTGGTTGTCAGGAGATGCCAAAGTGTTTACCAGTATGGGTGTTCTTTAGCAGCAAGGTGAATGCCATGTGATTAGAATTAGTTGCTTAATCCATCCTCTCTCTCTCTCTACCGGTCTACCCTCTCATATCCGAATATCCGTGCGGATACGAATACGGATATGATTTTGAATTTTGAATTATTCGTATATGAATAGTAGATATATGTCATATAATTTAATATATATTATGAAAAAAAAAATATGTATATATCTACGGATATCTGATCCTTATCCGTATTTGTCTAACATTCGATATGTATCTAAAAATCTACTTGAACAGAAGGGGCGGGGCGTGCCTTTGGTAGAATTTCATTGCTTCAAAGCTTATTTCATTAAGTAAAAGCGGATACAGATATGATTTTACCACTATCCGATCTGTTTGCAACCTCTATTGCATTTTGGGACGAGGGCACTCCCTCATTGTTTGAGTTTGAATCCGGACCGTCCCATGAAAATTTAGATCAATTCGGTCCAAGCCTGTATAATACACGAACTAGCTCCTTCAAAATTCGTTCTAAAATGTAACAAACGGATCAAATTCAAACACAAACGGTGAGGTACCTCAGATGATATGAATTCTGAGGATGCGTCACCACAAAGAAAGATCCAAATTCCAACTATGTATTATTTCACTTTATGACTCGTTCTCTACTCTTCAACATTAGTTTCTGCTGTGTCAGTCCAACATTCATTTCCGGAAAAACTTCGACTATGCTTTGGCCTTGACTTTCACCAGTGACATCTTTCTTTCAAAGCAATTTGTGCGAGATAGAAATAGCGCGTGGGAAGTCCAATATTTATTAGATAATTATTTTTTATCTTTTTTATTTTTCTTCGTTTTGTTTTTTATTTATGAGATATTATTTTGATTTTTGCTGAAGTCTTTCTCCGAGGATCTTCTAATTGGTATTATTATTATTATTATTATTATTATTATTATTATTATTATTATTATTATTATTAGTATATTATTAAAAGTTCAATACAATATCAAATAAAAATTCAAAACTACAAAATGTTGCAAAATTCCATTGAATTTGATGCATATCATATTCGAATCAAATAAATATATATAATATTTTTTATTATGATAAGTTCCGTGCTAGGTATCATGGGATGTTGAGATATTATGAAATTTTGAATATTATAGATTTATAGTTCATAACGATCATTGCAACTTTTGGAATAATAACAAAATGAGTGCCTTCGCGAGTAATCTCAGACCTTCGGCAAAAAATTTCAAGACAATACGATCTATTCAATTATTTCTAGAAAATAATAAGGCCCGTAGAATATTGATATGCTATGATTTGCCAAAGTCCTAGATTTATTGCGATCCAAATATCTTGTTTACCAAACGAAACAAAGGAACATAACCGTTCTTCACAGATGACATTAATTTTTACAACATTTACAATAATCATCTTAAAAAAAAAAAAAAAAAAAATGAAATCAAATGCTTTATAAAAGAAAGTTAGCATCTGAATAAGACAGTTAGCATCAAATAACAAAGTTAGCATCTGAAGTTTATATAAAATACTTAAGTATTGATGTAAAATTCTCCGCCAATCTAATTATACAAATGCTTTATGAAAACAATAATACCGCTTATAAGCTAAGTATCGTGTATTGATTAAAAAAAATAAGCAATATCATTGAAAGCTTGCATTTTCGTTTGAATATTTGTTCCTATAAATTCTTTTACTTTTCTCAAGTGACCTCATCTCATTTAAAAATATATATTGACCCAGATGTGCAAAAATAGTGATTTGAAAACGGAGCGGTCCGGTCCAAACTCCGACAGTCCACGGATTGGTCCGGCCGAATTTTTTTTTTTTTAAATTGTTTTAGAAAAATACGAATTATTTTAAAAAATAATCGGGTTTGGGGTGGTTTTGGTCCGGATTAGTCCGGGTTTGATCCGGGTTAGTCCGAATTAGTACGGTCCGGGGTGGATTTAGGATGGTCCTGACTAAAACGGTCCACGGGTTTTAAACCGGCCGGGTAGGCACAGTTCTAGTGGAGAAAACCAATCCAAACCCATGCTAGACCCGTCCCGTGACCTATCTGGACGAAATCGTACCTATCTTTTGGTCCGGTCCCGTGGGTTTCACAGTCCGGTGGACCGGGTAATTTCAAAACTCTAGCAAAAACTTCGGATTATACGATGAGACCCTGAATGGGAATATCCGAATCATAGGGGTATTTAGAATTTATTCCTCAGCAGTGACATCCGGGCCCATACCGCCGTTCAATTTGCATTGAGATCCGCGCTCATACATCATCATTCAATAACAGAAGCTCGCCAGCCCAATAATTTTCGAAATTTTTATTAATAGAAAAAAAAAATATCGATAATGGAGAAGGAATTTGGAGAAATTCGATATGTAGAAAAAACGTGATTGTTTGTAACGTCCAAAGGACGTTATAGATCAAAACGTCCAGATTAGTAAAATTAAGTTATCACTAATTAATGAAACTGCAGACTGAACATTTTGATCTACCACGTCCAAACATTTTGAAATTTTTTTTTTTATCTAAACGTTAGTTTGTATAACGTCCTAATTTCTCTGTACCGTGTCAAAAGAAACAAGTGACATTTAACAGTTCCAGTACTTTTAATTGATAGATCGACTTAACTCTGACAGGTAAACATAATTGGTAGACCCAACAACAATGCTTTGAACTTAGCACAAAGGCATAATGCAATCCAATTTTAAATAAATATATTTTTATTAATTCCTGAACAGAGTCTAAAAGAGACTCAAAATGTCTAAACGTTGTACAAACCAACGTTCACATAAATTTTTTATTTTTCAAAATGTCTGAATGTGGTATACCAAAACGCGTAGAGTTCGTAATTTCAGTAATTAATAGTTAATGTAATTTCGCTAATTTAAACGTTTTGATGAGTCCGGCTACTATAACATTAGTGTCATTCCAAACTAAATAACACCACATTTTAAACTATTGGATCTATTTTAATATTCGTGTACAAGATAGGGCTGGAATAACACTAGTGTCTTGCACGAATATTAAAGTAGATATAATGGTTTAAGATGTGGTGTTATTTAGTTTTCAATGACACTAATGTCATAGTAGCCGGACTCCGTTTTGATATATAACGTCTTTTGAACGTTACGTACAATCACATTTTTCTTATATGTCGAATTTTTCGGAATCCCTTTCCTGCCCCTGTTGTCGATATTTTTTTATTTATTTTTTATTAATAAAAATTTCGGCAATAATTCGATGCTCATCTGCCACGTCATGCTGGATGGGATAGATTTTTTGTGCCGCAAAAAATATCTATATTTTTAAACGGCATTCGAAAAATATCTGGCTCTAGCCAATAGAAATTGTACAACAATGTGCCACGGGCCCCATTTACGATATGTTGGCCATGTGTAAAAGTGCTGCCACGACGGATAAAGCAAGTTCCCCAACCCTCCTTATACTCCTCTAATTCCGATTTTTTTTTTAAATAGAATTACGCTAAATTAAATCAACGGAACAAGCTGATTGAAGGATTTTCGAAATCTAGCCTCCACCGATCCCTAGAATCGGTGGAGCAAAAAAAAACCAAATCTACACCGGTCCCTAGGACCGGTGGAGCCTGTTTTGCACCGGCCACAGCATCCTACACGGAAGGCTACACGAAATAACCCTGCACCGATCCTGTGAATCGGTGGAGCTTCAAAAATGCCTCCACCGGTCCTGTGGATCGGTGTAGGCAGGTTTAGGGTTAAAAAAAGCAGCCGCACTATTCTTCCCCTCTCTTCTTCTCTTCCCAGCCTCCATTCTTCTCTCTTCTTTCTTCTTTCTTTCATTATTTCGTTTTTCTCAAATTCTTAGAGGAGTTGCCATATGAACAGATCGCCACCACCATTGTACTCAGCATCATTTTCTGATTATTATTGTGAGTTTTTTTACTCATCTGTTTATATTTAGTGTTGTAAAATTGAAAAATATTTGGAGTTAATTTGGTGTTTGAATTTTGTTCAGCAAAATGTCCCTGCTATTGATCAATGTGTATTATGGTGGTAACCTCCAAAGCACTTCAACAGGTGTTGGTTATGACATAGGGGCTGCATTTACCTTTACCGTATCTGATTCTACCAGTTTTGCTATTATAAGACGGCAAATATACGTTGGACTTGAATTGCTTCCAAGTCGAGTCAAATTGACAATTAGGGTACGTATGAACACAGCACAACCCGGATCGTACCATTTCTCACTATTTCGGATAGAAAATGAGGAAACTTGGGATGTCATTAAACAAACTGCAGCTCAAGTGGCTGGATTTAAGGTTATAGAATTGGTAGCTGAGGCACACCAGGGTAGAACCCAAATCAGTTATGATCCGTGTCCAGATAGTTTGTCTGGAGGTAGTAACACACCGTCGGTTCAGACCGGCTTTCATCCTGACTCGGGCAGTGTACCTGTACCCACCTACACACCTCCGGTTCAGGCTGGTGATGACCCTTGTGAGCAATCAGATAAAGACACAGAATCTGATACAAGTTCTTTTGATGATGACGATTCGGCTGAAGCATGGGACGCAGATATGGACGAATATGAGGCTGAAATGAACGCTCGAGAAATATTGAAGGATTGGCACGAGTCGATCCCATTCCTCAATCGAGGACCTAAGCATCCATGTTCATCATTCAACGATGAATTGCCAATGCCATACAATGATCGTGCATTTTTTGCGAACCCCCCAAGTTAGATGAAAAATTTGCTGAAGGTCAAATGTTTGAATCCAAAGCCAAACTAAAATCAGAACTTGCTGATTTTCACCTACCCCGAAACACAGAGTTGGAAGTGCTAAACAGCAGCAAAACTAAGTATAGAGTTAAATGTAAATCTTCTAAATGTCAATGGAAATTGTATGCAATTGTAGTACCAACAGGTGCATGGACAATTTCCACCAACCCGTTTATCCACACATGTTTTGGAAGTGCTGAAAGGTTGGATAGTCATCAAATGACTGCCAGAGTAATTGCCGATATTATTAAACCGGCTTTGAAAGATGATCTGGAGTTAAGCATTAAAGTGGTCAAGCATATGGTTAAAGTTAAATTTGGGTCAGTAGTGCCATCGTATAACAAGTTGTGGAGAGGTAGGGAACTTGCAATTGCCGACTTGTTTGGGAGCTGGGAGAAGTCTTACGAGATGCTGCCATCGTTGCTGGGTGCCATCAAAGCATCTAATCCAGGTACACAGTACCTACTAGAACATGAACCATCAGACACGTTTAATACCAATATTTTCAACCGGGTTGCATGGGCATATGGGCCATGCATTGAAGCATGGCCTCATCTTCGACCCGTTATCAGTGTTGATGCCGGGTTCTTATCCGGAAGATACAAGGGTAAACTTTTTATGGTTTGTGCTTACGATGCAGAGCAACAACTCTTGCCACTTGCATTTGCAATTTGTGAAAAAGAGTCTATAGAAAATTGGGGCTGGTTTATGAATTGGTTGCGTATCAATGTTGTCGGGCCAGGAAGAATATGCGTTATCTCGGACCAGTACCTTGGTATACGAGGGGTGTTTGAGGCTCCTAATCTGGGATGGTGTGAGGAAAACGGTGAAGCTGTCCACCGACTGTGTTCACAGCATATTTGTGAAAATATTTGGAAAAAATACCCTCAAAAGTGGATCAGAAATGTATTCAAGAAATATGTTGCGAAGAAAAAAATCTGGAGATTTGAAGAGGGGATGGAAAGAATTAGGCAAAGAGATGCAGACGTATATGACTACATTATGAAATTTGGTAAACGGCTCCGCAACTCTGATGCAGAGCCTTTGGCTCTGCATAAGTGGGCACAAGTGCATGATGGATTCCTCAATCGATGGGGGTATAATGACAAGTAATGGCTCTGAGGTACTAAACAGTGTATTTAGGATTGCCAGGCAACTACCTGTGTGTGCAATTGTTGAGAAGACCTTTTATAAGTGCGTCGACTGGTTTGTAAATAGGCGGGAGGCCGCGATTGGATGGGAGGCAACGGGATTGGATTTTTCAATGAACATTACACTGCTTTTACATCGTCGTAATGAGAAAGCAAGGAAACATGATGTAAGACCGATGTATTATGGCCATAACAGCTATGAGGTTATTGATAAAGATGGAATTCTCGAGACAGTAAGTCAATAATTCGATAAATCTAATTATTTACTTTCACGTAATACGTTTGATGTAAATATGATTTCTTAATTGAAGGGTGTTCGGGGCGAAGTGAAGTACGATGTTACCTTCCATGCAGAAGGAATGCCTATATGTGTGTGTCGGAGACCTCAATTAACAGGAATCCCATGTAACCATGTTCTGGCAGTTTGTTTCTTTAGGAGGCTAAATCCTAACGACTATGTTAGCCCATATTACAGCTTACAAAATTATATAAACACTTGGTCTGGTCGTTTCAATGGATTTGGAAATAAACGGAATTGGCCATTGGTTGATGGCCCCGTTATAAGGCCAGATCCGGATAAGGAAAAAATAAATAAGGGTAGGAGAAAACACAAGCGAAGAATAATGACTATGGACAAAATGGAGGCCCCTGCCACGAGGCGGAATGCTCGACAACATAATCAAGAGTCAACTACAGCAAGACATTCAGGTATAACAATTTAAAAATTCAAAATACAATTCGTTTGCCATTTTATCTGAACTAAGTTGTACTCATTTTGTAACAGGTGCATCGACTCGATAAACTCGTAGGATTTAGGGATTTCTAAGTTTACAAATTATATTTTATCATGTTATGACATGCATTAATGTATCTTATTTAGACATTTTTATTGTATTCTAAGAATTTATGTTGACATTTTTATATGCATGTCATTTTTATCGTATTCTAAGAATTTATGTTGTATTCTAAGAATTTATGTTGTATTCTAAGAATTTATGTTGTATTCTAAGAATTTTTATTGTATTCTAAGAATTTATGTTGATATTTTTATTGTATTCTAAGAATTTATCTTTGACATTTTTATTGTATTCTAAGAATTTATGTTGACATTTTTATTGTATCATGCTTAACAGAGGCACTTACTCAGTCGAAACATGTTAACGCCTTCGTCGGCGCGTACGCGGTGGTCGAAGGGCGTCAGTCCCGGGAGTGTATGGCTGAGTAGGCTGCCTTGTACGGACTCCAAGAGGTGGACCTGAAGTGGATGGACCATAATCTGCTGTAAGATTTCTCGGATCTGCAGTGGATGGTCCCATCATACTAAAGTCTCCCGTTAGTTCATCGAGCATGAACTGAGATATAGATCCATGCCCTGTGCCGCTCATGAAGTTGTCCCACGTCGGGGGAGGCTCTGAAGTTGTAGGGCGACGATAATGCTGATCAGGGATATCATCATCCAAATTGATCATGTCCAAGTCCGTAGGGATCCCAGCACTGTCGAGTATGCCTCGGAAGATATGGATCTGATCAATATCCTCCATAATGTCACGAGCATTCTCGAGCATCATCTTGCCATATGCCATTTGTCCCGGGGTCTTCACCATGTCTATTGCCTGCATAATGAATTGTATCTCTCGAGAAATCTGCATAATACATTTCGAACTGTGACATATTGCACATTAATATTGAAAAATCTAGTTTGATTGAAAAAAAAATAATGTACGAACCACACGAGAATGCCTATGACCATAAGGAACGTATGCCAGTGTTGCAACATCTCCTGTCCGCGGGGGAGCCTGACGTCGTAGAGCTTCCGGATTGTTATCTGATAGATACACTGATCTCATACCACGCGCGTTGAACCAATGCATGTACATATGATGCCTACTCATGTCATATGGTCTCCGCTCTCCAATTAATACTGCAGGCTTCTCGATGTACTCACTAAGAGTAATCGCCCAACAACCATCCCTTGTTGAATTGCCATCGTGATACCACGTCTTTCGTAAATAACTGATCTCATCCCATGGTAGAGGAGGAGGCGGGACCTCTTGGTACTTACCAAACTGGCGCATGACCCTATCCGCATGCTGAAACTCCACCATCCAAAAATGGATCACGTAACCGCATCTCATCCAATACCTCTTTTGTCGTCGGACATGTCGAGGTAACTGATCATATTAATCAATGTATGGTCGCCAGTTAACTGTCTCATCAGCTAGTCTATCGAAGTTATCTCTATACGTGGCTGTACCACCTGTAAAAAAATATAAATTTTAAAAAACAATTATAAATCTATCGAAGTTATCTCGAAATTATAAATCTTTTTACCTAAGTGAGGGTTCTCTGGCCACAAATGAAAAGTGGTCCACTTCACACCGAAAGCATTCCTCATATCCTCATCGGCACCACCGAAGGGAGGTGGCTCTGATCGGGGTATAGGCCGACCAACAGCAAATCGAGTCCATGACCAAATCTGTAACAACAACATCGGACCCGCTATCGTGTCTGCCCCCGCGTGGCAAGCACGTGACAACTCTCGATAGAGATGTGCAAGTACAGCACCTCTCCAATTGTATTCCCGTGGAGTCTCTAGATCAGTGATGAATTGCAAGTACATCACAGAGACTCCATCCGCACTTGAATCTGGAAACATAACCGACCCGAATAAATCCATATAAAAACCTCGAGTGTACCGTGCAACTATCTCATCATTGTGCCAATCTTCTAAGGGTAAACTAAATTGTGCCCGCAACCATTTTAGTCTAAGCGCATAAGCAGAGACGGACAATCGTTCTTTCGATGTGTTAGGATTATAAATCCTATATTTATATGGCATTGTCTGATGGAGGTGATTGTAAAAAATAGCCGGATCAGCCCCTAGATCAAACTCTAAGTATGGGTCCCAATCAGTATCGCTGGTGCCAGTAATCGCGTCACCTGCAAATTAAAAGAATTATACAATTAACAATTTATTTTTTATAAATAGGTAATTAAATTAACCGATAAACAACTTCTGATTATTAATTACCCTTAGTCGATAAGCCCCATAGACATGCAACATCTTCCAACGTCACTGTCACCTCACCGACAGGTAGATGAAATGTATTGGTCTCCGGCCTCCACCTCTCAACCAGAGCAGTTGATCAGAGTCAAAATAACGATAATTTACGTAGGGTTTTGGCTTAGATTTTACATATTTTCTCACACTTATGTTTGATTTATTAGAGAAAAAGGCTACTGTCACCCTTCTTTATGTTTTATTGCAGAATACAAGTTTTGGGACTATTTTACATCAAATGGAGCTAGAATCGGGTCAATCGGATCAGCGACGCTCATCGACTAAGTCTCTGTTACGGTCCGTATTGGCTAATACGGACCAGGCCTAGCATTGACCAGAAGATAGCGCTGAAAGCATTAAACTCTAACCGTCGAGATCCTAATACGGACCGTATCACCTGATACGATCCGTATCCGAAGGCGTCTCTTGGGGAATAACTGCCGACAGTTGTTTCCAGATTGATTTCTTAACCTCCAATCAACCTCTACACGTCCCTACACTCCTATATAAGGCCCCTGGGCAGAAGAATACATCATCTTTGTAATTAGGGTTAGATTTGATTAAAGAGAGAAGAGAGGAGTGCTTGTAACCATGCCGTTCCGCGGCTAAGTTCTTTTTCTTAGGGCTAGGCAGTAAACCTTGTTACTCTTGATGTTTTGATATATATATTTCTGTTGATTATGGTTTCTTGTTGTTGTATCTAAATGCTTTTGTGATTTATTATCTCTTCACCTAATTTCAATGATCTAGTTTGAGACCATTAGGGATGTGACAGTGCTTTAATGGCAAGAGAAACTATTTGGATGAGTTAGCCTCGTTGAGATCTATTAGGTTTATGTGAAGAAAATCGCAGTAAAGTAAATCGCAGTGATCTGTGTAGTAATTGGGGTATTTAGAGACTGTTCGCTCCCAAATGAGAGGTACAGAGCTTCACTACAGCCTAAGCTGTAGAGTTTAAACCCTATTCAACTCTTTGACAAAGGTTGCAAGTGCACAACCCTGTCGTGTAGTTAGAACGGGTGTCGATCCTCAGGGACGGTCTATTTTCTGAACTTAAACTATTCCTAGTTAGGTACTAGAAGTTTGAATGTTTGGGGTTTGTTTGTCTAATCCTATGGTGTATGAACAAATCAAATGAAATGAAAGAATGAATGAACAATCGTATGAACAATGTATGAGCAATGTATGAACAAGTAATGAATCAACTAAATGTTTGTATTTTGTACTATGGTATAAAATGGCGTTTCAAGGGTTTCAGATTTCATCTTCAACTTTGCTGCTCAGGACCTGCCACGCGACCCGCATGCTCTCACATGCGACCCGTATGACGCGACCCGCATGCTCTCGCATGCGACCCGCTTGGCCTTAAGCGCCCTGAACCTGGCACGCGACCCGCAAACTGTGGCTTGTGACCCTCGTGATGCGACCCGCGTGCTAACTCACACGACCCGCATGGTCCCCTGAGCTGAGTCTGCACATGTCAGAAACTTATTGTTTGAGTCGTGTAAGGCTAGATTGACCGTACCTAGTGTCACTGAACCTCAACTTTCGTGTGTTGGCTTAGCAGACCTGGTTTGGAATTGCAATTTCACCTTCTCAGGTTTAATCAAGCTGTTTGATCTAAACCTAAGTTCTCAATTCTGTTTACTAAAGGTATCCACAAGCTGAGCAAGAGCAAGTAGAAACTTTCACCTTTCGGCTACTCATTGACCTCACCTTTCGGTTCTCAGACCTACCTCAAGTACTTAACCTAATTTGCAAGAAGCATCAAGCCTTTGGTACAAGAAGAAATGCCAAAGGCATTCAACAGTAAGCAATCAAGAATCAAACAATTCAGATCAAGCAATCACAAATAATACAAGAATCAAAGAAACACGAGATAACAATAAGAATCAATCCATGTGCATCATCAAACAAAGTATCAGACTACAAATCCAAACCCTCGAAACTACAGTATCTACTCAGACATCAAATAAATCAAAACAAGAGAGAGAGAAAGAAAGCAAATCATAGTGAGAGAAGAGGTAGTGAAGGGGATTGAAGCTTCAGATTGAGTCTTCTTCTCCAAATCGCCTCCTCTTCAGCTCCAGATCAGCTCTCTCCTCTTCAGATCGCCTCAGGCGCTCAGGCCTTCGCTTCAAATTCGGATCTGAACTCTCTCTGGTGAAAATCGTGGATTAATGGATTCTCCCTTCTGTTGCCAGGCCTTATGTATAAATAGTTTCCTTCGTGGGCCTCAATTGGGCCTGGCTCAGTTAACTCGACGCGACCCGCATGAGTTTCCATGCGACCCGCGTCAGGTGGAAATGCTGCGCGCAATGAGGGCCGCGTCTGAGGTCGCGTCTGGCTATGATGCGACCCGCGTCATGTGGGACGCGGGTCGCGTGGGGGAAGTCAGAACTCTGCCTTTTTGCCTGTTTTTCGCCTATTTCCTGCAATTCAACCACGAAACAGCAGCAGTACCATATTCTATTGATTTTCAATATAAACTATGCAATTTAGTGGTCAAAATCATAAGGTCTGGTCTGGAAACAAGACGAAATAATAGATGAAATATAGACATATCAGAGACCCGACAGTTGCGTAAGGTAAATCGCATTGTCCTGTGTAGAGTCTCGATGAAAGATCTGTCATCCTCGCGTAACATAAATCGCAGTGACCTGTGTAGTTATCTTTCATAAATCAACAACAGGAAATCAGACGCAACAGAAATATATTGTCAAGGCGGATTGAGTGGCAACGGTGTGCCGAAACCCTAGGAATTCTCATCTCTATCTTTATTTTAATTACTTTTCATTGCTTCCTAATTTACATTGATCAACAAACATCTCTCAATTTACAGATTTCATCTAGCCTTTCGAAAGATTGTGATTCGATCGCTCAAAGCACTGAACCAATATTCCCTGTGGATCGACCTCGAATATACTACTCGATAAGGATTGTGCGCTTGCAGTCCGAACCGATAGCATTTCCGAGTTTATAAATATTAAAAGAAACATTGCTCTCTTTTGAGTGATCAGCAGTAATCAAATGCGGATCAATCTTGCAATCATTAAGGCGAGCAATTTGATACAACCCTAACCTCTTCAGAGCACCTTCCATCCGACTGTTGTAAGCAATACTAGTCTGATGTGAATTTACCTGCAATGAAGAGGTAGGCTGCCAAAAAGAATTAAAACATTATAAACCCTTCAAATACTTCATATAATATTTATTTGCAACAAATAATTAATAAATTACCATAACACGAACTTGCCATGCCCTGTGGTTCTGTGGTGCTAATTTCAACAACTCTGGATAATCCGGATTATCCATTGACTCTGTTAGAAAATTTGATAAACAAATATTTTTGCAACTGATGAGAGTCATCACACATAAATATATAAACAAATATTTTTTCAAGCATATGGCTACAATAATGAAAATTGAACTATATGTAAACAACATATCATCTAATTTTGATTTTAAAAATAAACTTCATGAACACTTAATTACACAAATTTATACTACATATTACTAATTTTACACATTTATAATTTTATCTAATTTTAAACTTCATGAGAGTCATCACACATTTATCTAATTTTACAAAAATTATAATACATATTACTAAAAAGTTACATTATACTACATGAACACTTAATTACACAAAATTATACTACATATATACTAAATTACACTAAATTAACATCAAATAAACTCTAAATTAATACTACATTAGCACTACATTACACTAAATTAACATCAAATGAACTCTAAATTACACTACATTACCACTAAATTACTAAATATACTCCAAATCAACACTAAATTACACCAAATACTAATTTAACACTACATTTCACAAAAACAATCTAAATATACTAAACAAACTAAATTAAATTAGTTATTCATTTTAATTCGGCTAAAATAAAAAATTATAAAAAAAGGAATATTTACCTCGTCAAAATCGTAGATCCGAAGAGTTTCTAACTCTCTTAGACGATCCAGAAATTTTAAAACAATTGGATGGAGAAATGATTGAATAAATTGAGAGGATAAAAGAAAAAGAAAAAAAAAACAAGAAGAGTTCGGAGAGGAAACGAAGGAGAAGAAAGGGAGAGACAGAGATGGAGTTCTGAAGCTCTCGGGTGGGATTTTTGGAAATCAAGCCTCCACCGGTCCTAGGGATCGGTGAAGGTATAATGAGGGATTTTCTGTGGCGAGGGTTTCGCCTGGTGTAAAATATGCTCCACCGGTCCCTAGGACCGGTGTAAATTGGGTTTTTTTTACTCCATCGGTCCCTAGGATCGGTGGAGGCTAGATTTCTAAATTTGAAACAGCAAAGGCTGTTTCTAAATTTACCGGTATGGGTGTTCTTTAGCAGTAAGGTGAATGCCATGTGATTAGAATTAGTTGCTTAATCCATCCTCTCTCTCTCTCTACCGGTCTACCCTCTCATATCCGAATATCCGTGCGGATAAGAATACGGATATGATTTTGAATTTTGAATTATTCGTATATGAATAGTAGATATATGTCATATAATTTAATATATATTATGAAAAAAAATATATGTATATATCTACGGATATCTGATCCTTATCCGTATTTGTCTAACATTCGATATGTATCTAAAAATCTACTTGAACAGAAGGGGCGGGGCGTGCCTTTGGTAGAATTTCATTGCTTCAAAGCTTATTTCATTAAGTAAAAGCGGATACAGATATGATTTTACCACTATCCGATCTGTTTGCAACCTCTATTGCATTTTGGGACGAGGGCACTCCCTCATTGTTTGAGTTTGAATCCGGACCGTCCCATGAAAATTTAGATCAATTCGGTCCAAGCCTGTATAATACACGAACTAGCTCCTTCAAAATTCGTTCTAATATGTAACAAACGGATAAAATTCAAACACAAACGGTGAGGTACCTCAGATGATATGAATTCTGAGGATGCGTCACCACAAAGAAAGATCCAAATTCCAACTATGTATTATTTCACTTTATGACTCGTTCTCTACTCTTCAACATTAGTTTCTGCTGTGTCAGTTCAACATTCATTTCCGGAAAAACTTCGACTATGCTTTGGCCTTGACTTTCACCAGTGACATCTTTCTTTCAAAGCAATTTGTGCGAGATAGAAATAGCGCGTGGGAAGTCCAATATTTATTAGATAATTATTTTTTATCTTTTTTATTTTTCTTCGTTTTGTTTTTTATTTATGAGATATTATTTTGATTTTTGCTGAAGTCTTTCTCCGAGGATCTTCTAATTGGTATTATTATTATTATTATTATTATTATTATTAGTATATTATTAAAAGTTCAATACAATATCAAATAAAAATTCAAAACTACAAAATGTTGCAAAATTCCATTGAATTTGATGCATATCATATTCGAATCAAATAAATATATATAATATTTTTTATTATGATAAGTTCCGTGCTAGGTATCATGGGATGTTGAGATATTATGAAATTTTGAATATTATAGATTTATAGTTCATAACGATCATTGCAACTTTTGGAATAATAACAAAATGAGTGCCTTCGCGAGTAATCTCAGACCTTCGGCAAAAAATTTCAAGACAATACGATCTATTCAATTATTTCTAGAAAATAATAAGGCCCGTAGAATATTGATATGCTATGATTTGCCAAAGTCCTAGATTTATTGCGATCCAAATATCTTGTTTACCAAACGAAACAAAGGAACATAACCGTTCTTCACAGATGACATTAATTTTTACAACATTTACAATAATCATCTTAAAAAAAAAAAAAAAAATGAAATCAAATGCTTTATAAAAGAAAGTTAGCATCTGAATAAGACAGTTAGCATCAAATAACAAAGTTAGCATCTGAAGTTTATATAAAATACTTAAGTATTGATGTAAAATTCTCCGCCAATCTAATTATACAAATGCTTTATGAAAACAATAATACAGCTTATAAGCTAAGTATCGTGTATTGATTAAAAAAAATAAGCAATATCATTGAAAGCTTGCATTTTCGTTTGAATATTTGTTCCTATAAATTCTTTTACTTTTCTCAAGTGACCTCATCTCATTTAAAAATATATATTGACCCAGATGTGCAAAAATAGTGATTTGAAAACGGAGCGGTCCGGTCCAAACTCCGACAGTCCACGGATTGGTCCGGCCGAATTTTTTTTTTTTTAAAATTGTTTTAGAAAAATACGAATTATTTTAAAAAATAATCGGGTTTGGGGTGGTTTTGGTCCGGATTAGTCCGGGTTTGATCCGGGTTAGTCCGAATTAGTACGGTCCGGGGTGGATTTAGGATGGTCCTGACTAAAACGGTCCACGGGTTTTAAACCGGCCGGGTAGGCACAGTTCTAGTGGAGAAAACCAATCCAAACCCATGCTAGACCCGTCCCGTGACCTATCTGGACGAAATCGTACCTATCTTTTGGTCCGGTCCCGTGGGTTTCACAGTCCGGTGGACCGGGTAATTTCAAAACTCTAGCAAAAACTTCGGATTATACGATGAGACCCTGAATGGGAATATCCGAATCATAGGGGTATTTAGAATTTATTCCTCAGCAGTGACATCCGGGCCCATACCGCCGTTCAATTTGCATTGAGATCCGCGCTCAGACATCATCATTCAATAACAGAAGCTCGCCAGCCCAATAATTTTCGAAATTTTTATTAATAGAAAAAAAAAATATCGATAATGGAGAAGGAATTTGGAGAAATTCGATATGTAGAAAAAACGTGATTGTTTGTAACGTCCAAAGGACGTTATAGATCAAAACGTCCAGATTAGTAAAATTAAGTTATCACTAATTAACGAAACTGCAGACTGAACATTTTGATCTACCACGTCCAAACATTTTGAATTTTTTTTTTTTATCTAAACGTTAGTTTGTACAACGTCCTAATTTCTCTGTACCGTGTCAAAAGAAACAAGTGACATTTAACAGTTCCAGTACTTTTAATTGATAGATCGACTTAACTCTGACAGGTAAACATAATTGGTAGACCCAACAACAATGCTTTGAACTTAGCACAAAGGCATAATGCAATCCAATTTTAAATAAATATATTTTTATTAATTCCTGAACAGAGTCTAAAAGAGACTCAAAATGTCTAAACGTTGTACAAACCAACGTTCACATAAATTTTTTATTTTTCAAAATGTCTGAATGTGGTATACCAAAACGTGTAGAGTTCGTAATTTCAGTAATTAATAGTTAATGTAATTTCGCTAATTTAAACGTTTTGATGAGTCCGGCTACTATAACACTAGTGTCATTCCAAACTAAATAACACCACATCTTAAACTATTGGATCTACTTTAATATTCGTGTACAAGATAGGGTTGGAATGACACTAGTGTCTTGCACGAATATTAAAGTAGATCCAATGGTTTAAGATGTGGTATTATTTAGTTTTCAATGACACTAGTGTTATAGTAGCCGGACTCCGTTTTGATTTATAACGTCTTCTGAACGTTACGTACAATCACATTTTTCTTATATGTCGAATTTTTCGGAATCCCTTCCCTGTCCCTGTTGTCGATATTTTTTTATTTATTTTTTATTAATAAAAATTTCGGCAATAATTCGATGCTCATCTGCCACGTCATGCTGGATGGGATAGATTTTTTGTGCCGCAAAAAATATCTACATTTTTAAACGGCATTCGAAAAATATCTGGCTCTAGCCAATAGAAATTGTACAACAATGTGCCACGGGCCCCATTTACGATATGTTTGCCATGTGTAAAAGTGCTGCCACGACGGATAAAGCAAGTTCCCCAACCCTCCTTATACTCGTCTAATTCCCATCCCTTCTCTTTTACTCGATCTTTTTCGCAAGAAAAGAAAAAAGGGCGAAAATATCTTTCCTTTTTTCTCCGGGTTTGCGTACTCTGTTTCATTTTGATTTCTTTAACTTTTGGCGAGGTTGGCATAAGTAGGAGGAGTATCTAGACGAACGGGGTTCTCTTTACGGAGGAAAAGGGAAGAACGAATTTGGATTGGCGATAGGTTTGATATGAAGGCGGCTGTATCTCCACCGTCCGATGGCCTGTTCGAGGTAGATGGCGGCGAAGTACAGAGCAAGGTAATAGCGATCTCGATGATAGGTTTATTTATTGTCTAATTATTTTGTTTTAAACAACTTCGCTTTGGTTGTCATTTATCCATCTATTGCATTCTTAGCAGCTTAAATTTTGTTGTTGAGGACAGGACTCCGATAATTTTGGTAAATAGTTCTAAGGTGTTTTTATTATTTAAGGCTTCTTGTTGAGGAAATAGAAGGTTATTTTCCTAATTATATTGATTCGGTTTGATCTTGTGCCTTTTTGGTAGATGATTGTGTGTTTTTTTTTAAAACAAAAATTGGATCCTTAATTCGGCCATGTTACGCAAGCAAGCAAAAATTGAACTTAGATTTATGCAGTACCTGTAGGTATGTATATACTGGATCTGATAAAAACACAATAATTTCTCTATCATTAACTCAGTCATATATCCTTTGTAGAGCTGTACCCTTTTTCCTTGTATAACCACTGTTTTTCTGTTTTGTTGATTCGTCTCGCAAGAGCAAAGCCATCCTTTAAATGATATGAATTACAGTTTTCCTTTCTTGGTTGGTTCTTTTATCAGGGCCCCGTGAAGGTAGGGTCCAGGTGCTCCAGCTGGACAGATGAGAAGCACATGCTGTATCTGAGCTCACTGGAGGACTCCTTTGTGAATCAATTGAACGGAAGCCAGTTTCATCTCCATTTGATGAATTTACTTGGTCGGTCACGAACAAATCAGAAACAATCGGATTCATCTATCACAACTGAAAGCCTGTCTGATGCTAGTCAGGTACTGTTCTTCTGTCAGTTTTTAAATGTATCGGGTTTTACACATGTGCGTTTATTCTATTGTACCTACTGTTTGAGTTTATAAATTGTATATATTGGAAACGGCACTGGTATTTAACTTGATGGGGAGTCGCAAACAAAAATAGCGCTATATAGTTTGTCTCAGAATCGGTTGTTGCCTGACTAGTTTGGATATGGAATATCATTTGGCCTGTACAAGTTTAAAGATGATGCTATTAAACTAAGTAAAACATACGAGAAATGTTCAGTAGAACACCAACTGGTAGATTATGATCTGATTCTTTAGTCATGTATCTAATTGTACTCACTCCTAATTTCTGAGAGTGCATGTGAAAGTTTTTATGAAGAAAAAGGTAAACAACTTGTCTTTTAATTCTCTCTACAAAACTTGTATCTATTTCAGTTCAAGTCAATGCAGAAGAGGTCCCAGGAGGATCTGAAATTCGTGAAAACCAATCCAGGAGCTCAAAAGTTAAACACTTCTTTTTCTTTGTCTGAGATCCAGTGGATCAGGCACTTTGCACCAAACATCGGTGGGAAAGAGGTAAATATCAGAGCAAACCGCCAGGTAGTAGATTCCCCATCTTCTTATTCTAGCAAATCTGTCAAGAGGGAGCGCTGTTGCTATTCAAAGGAGTATTCTTCACAAGCTCAACCATCTTCTTCATCTCAGAATGGTGATGGATGTGGAGGTAATTTTGTCTTTTCTTTTTTTCTTTTTTAAAAGATATGGGTTCTTTGGTCATTTAATTGTTTTTTCACCCTTTAGCTGGAGTGCTGTCTCTGAATCTGAATGTCGAAGAATCATTTGAACAAAAATATTGGGAACTAAAATTTGTTAAGGAAACAACAAGAACTGCTAAAATTGTGCTAATTGTATGTTTCAATAGTGATAAATTTGACAGTATGGATTTGTGTTGGCATTGTATCTGCTGATGCACACTGTTCTGTATCAAAGTGAACAATACTGGTGCCAGACCCAGATTCAAGGTATTGGTAACCTTACCTCTAGACATCTGATCAGAGGGCTTTTAATTTAAATATTTTCAAGCATAATCCTCCTTAACAGATCAGTGTTGGTCCTGTTCTCTTTAGAAAATATAGCACTTGCAACCCAAAAGTGGAACTGTACTACTATTCCACACTGAGTTTAGTTGAGAAGTTTGTATCTGGTCATTAACTTGATTTGATATGGCCAGAAGTTTAAATGAAAGCTGCTCATCTTTCTTCAGAGGTGTCGGATCAGAACTTCATCAAGGAGGATATAACTGGAGCAGAATCACGCCAATCTTACAAGAAGAAACGATTGAGTTCTCCTGTTCCTCCTCCCTTTGTTAAACAGGTAATATAGTCTTGTTGCATAGCTTCTCATGTAAGACTTGACAGTACGAAATAATCAACATATTTGTTGTGCTCTTTTGATGCAATTTCTTTGACCGTTGCTTTGGATGGTATTTGAGCGGTTTGATCGTTCTTGAGCAAATTTCATAAAGTATAAGGCCCGATCAACGTCCTTGAAAGACATTTTAGTATGTTTGTTTGTCTTGGACAAATGATATACATGAGCAATTCAAAAATTAACTGAGACTCAATAAGGATTTGTTACCTATCTCAAATCTATCTTATATTCAATTTACGATTTTGATACTAAAGTAGGTGTTTTGTCAGGTTGTGCTTGGAAAACAAAATCAAGACGCTATAACAGAGAAAGGATAAGTATGATTGCCTCGATTAATCAGATTTGGCACCGGGTTTTCAAATCTGATAAAAAGCATTTGAGAGTAGATGTAAAAATAAAGCAATGGGATTAATATTTGCAGTATTTTGACTGTTTCATGATATGCTAATATGTTTGCAAAAAGTAGTGGGTACATAGGCTAGATGAGGTTTTAGCAGATCTTTTATTGAGCGTTGGGAGAGAAACCTTCATAGGATTCTCTTCAATGTGAATTTTATTGGAGTATATGATGTATCTTCAGAATTACTGTTGTCCTGTCTTCTACAGAAAAATAGTATCACAAGGAGCATACAAAATAGTGTTACAAGAGTAATAGTTGAAAAACTACGGTAGAAAAGTGATAGAAAGAGTTGTGATTGTAAGCCTTTCTTCATATAGTGCCCGATAAAATCCTTTTATTCCTCTCTTTTTTCATTTCATTTCATTTTTTTTTATTCTTCTTCTTTTCTATTTTTTTTTTTTTGGAAAAAAAGTCCCACCTGAATTTGTCAACCATACAACAATATTCATTGCGCTGCGCAGAATACTAGATCAATGTATTTACAATACATTCTCAGTGGATGTGTTTTTAGAAAAATTGCTGTCAAATTCTGTGTCCTATAAGTTGTGAGATTGTTTTGTTAATATTTTAAAATTCAAAATATGAACAACTAAACTCAAATTGTTAAGCATATTCTTCTCATGAGAAGTACATTCATGTAAACTTCCCTGATTTCTTTTAGTTTTGCTTTGTAAATCAAGTATACAAAAACAAATGCACTAAACTTAGTCTCTTACGTGAAGATGGGATCAGGCTGTTCTAATATTTTTTATTAGATGGTTATGATAATTTGATCACATAATTATTATATGTTAATTATTTTTTTATTTCACAGAAAAATAATTATGTTTTCTAAAATCAAATTTGAAGGATAAAAGGTAATTTTTTATTGTAATTTATATTTATTTGTAAATATTTTCTTACTAAATTAGAAACTAGTATTAAAAATGAAATAAATAATTTCTAATTACTTATTTTGTTCATAGGATCAAAATTAATTATAAATTATTTTTATAAAAATAAAGTATACTGAAATATTGCTTAAACTTATAAATATATATGTATTATGTTAATTATGTTTTTGTAAAAGCAAATTAGAAGGTTAAAATAATAATTTTATTATAATTTATATATTAGTAAATATTTTCTTACTAAATTAGTAGCTAGTTTTAAAAATCAACTAAATATGTCCTACTTATTCTTATTTTTGATCATACGGTCAAAATCAATTATTATATTTATAAAAATATAGTATACTGAAATACTGCTCAAACTTAAAATACATGTGGACATTCTGCCATGAAAAAGAATAAAATTAACAACTTAGATCTTGCTTAGATACATAACTTATGATATTTAAATCTTGCTTAGGATGAACGGTGACTTGTGGTATCTCGTTTTTGTTTTTGGTTATTTTTTTGAAGGAAAGGAATGAGTTGAGATATTGAATTTTTTTGAATTTATATTTGACCACTTCTTTACTATTTTATGTTTTCACTGAAAGGTTGCACGCTGACAGCACCCCTCTGTTTCTGTTTTTTTTTTATGCAACCTTAAATTCATCAAGAGTCTGCCAATCTGTCTCGCGTTTTGAAATTATTTAAGATTCTGCTATTTTTTGCTAAATTAACTTAAATCACTTCAATTTTACAAGAGAGAACCACGGCCCACCTCACTTAAAATGACAAAACAAAAGAGAAGTATATCGAATATAGGAACAAGTAAACGAAGTATAGAGAAGACGACCGAGGGACAAAATTGCAACTTATTTACAGTTTGAAAAATAACTCTAAAGCCTGTCATAGAATAAACGGATTTTTTTTTGTTTTGAAGAAGATAAAACATACTGATTTGTAGAAGTTGGTTAAGATCAAAATGGTAGTTTCTGAGTTTTGATACTACTAATTCGTTTTGCTGTTACAAAGTTCAAATAGTTGATCTGAAGTACTGAACATATTTTTCATATTAAAATATGTTTGGAGACTAAATTTTATATTTTTTGAGAATTTTTTACTATTTTTTATGAATTTTTGAAAATCACTGCATTGAATAATAAAAATAAGTAAATAAAAATCTAAAAACAGTGATCTTTAAAAATTTATAAAAAATAGTAACAAAATTCAAAAATTATAAAATTTGGTCCCAAGCATATTTTAATTTGGAGAACACATTTAGCATTTCAGATCGACTATTTGAACTTTAAAATAAATTGGCAACATCTAAGTTTAAGATACTACCGTTTTGATATTAGCCAAGATTTGTATTTATTTACAGTCAGAGAATGTTAGCTTCGCGGTAATTCGTTTTGCTGCTGGAAACATTTCCGAATTCACATCCTCCCCGATATCTTTTAGAAATAGTGGATCTGGACCGTTATTTTAACATTGCACGAATCTCAAAGCCCAAATTATACTGCCTCCCGCGCTAGCCCGAATCTCAAAGCGTCTGAGAATAAATCTTAAACCGTAAAGTGAAGGGAATCTTTTACACATATAGGAGAGGATACTTGTTCAACATTTGCTAGTCTGACGGAGAACATGCTGAGCCCGTCAATTGCGGGCTGTTTGGGCCGAAACGCGTTTTTTTTCTTCGTCTTTCTTTCTTTCACTTTCTAATTTTCTATTGTTTAGAATATATATATCGACAGAGTTGATTTGACTTTATGCAGCGCAATAGTCACGCATTTTTTTGTATTTTGACTTTATTGTTAGTACGCTGTATGAAGTAAAATAAGATCTTGTCAATATCATTAGGAGGAACCGGAAGTTGAACGGGTCCGGATCCCCTAAAGTAATCCAATCTTTGGGTTTTGGATTGAGACCGCACGATTCGAATTCGTCGATCGAGATCGTTTCCAGATTTGAATTCGTTATCGGGTGTGTGCGCTTACTTCGGAATGGATTTTCGCGATTCGAATCGGACGTTCTCGATCCAAAACTCAAAGATTGGGTTACTGGATCCGAATTGAAGTTGAACGGACCAACGTTTACAACGAAACCCCTGTACTTCCTCCAAATCTAGAATCGACCCTTAGTCCAAGCAGATCAATCCCCCATTCCCCCAGCTCTCGACAACAAATTTTCGATTCTCCTTAGACCTTTGTAGAATGGTATGATGCGAAAACTATCTGTTCCTTTTGATTATTTATCTTTTTAATTTGGCGAGTTAGTTGGTCTGATCTCCCCCTTGTGGATTTTGTTTGGATTTGTTCTTTGACATCTCTGTGGCATTTACTAAAATTTTGTTGGTCTTTCGCCGAATTTTCTGTGGGCGTTCTGATTTGTTAAAGTTGAATGTCGGATGGGGTATTTGCGATCTTTCAGTGAAGCTAGGTTTCCGTGCTTAGTCTGTGTTTCTTGTAAGTTATAAGCTTTGAAATGACGTGAAGATCATTATTTTGAGGTTTTGGACTGGATCTTCTTATGCCTCAATAAAATTAGCTTTTTTATTTCATTTTACTCCTTTTTGTGTCCCAACAACTCGTAGAGGTCTGTTTTACAGTTCGACTAATCCTATTTCCCCATTGTTTCTAACATTATTATTTATTCTAGTTCCTGGGATACCATATTTTGATATATTTTTTTGGCTGACTAAACAACTTTGAACAAATCAATGCTTAAAAAAAGTGCGCAATTTGTGGTGTGGATCACATAACTTCAATTGAATTTACTAACTTCCAGGCTGCTGGTGGTTCGAAGACTTCGCAGAGGGAGAGAACCAGAACTCATCAGCATGGAATATCCAAACAAAAGAGACAGGAAATAAAAGAAGCATTTGATCTATTTGACACTGATAACTCCGGTACCAGTCGAACCCATCTCATTCTTTTTTACTTTTATGTTTTGTATTCTTAGCTTCAAGGATTGCAATGTTGTACCAGTACACAATACCAGTTCACACTGGTTAGGCTCTCTGTTTGTACTTGATGTACTGGGTCAGATTCAGTGCAATTACCAATTGCCCAAACATTTCCATGCTTTTTAGTGTAACATACTTTTGTAATTTTATCTTACAGGTACAATCGATGCAAAAGAGTTGAATGTGGCTATGAGGTACCAATGCTGAATCTAATACTCCCCCCTTTATTATTAGATACTTTACTGCCATGCTTACATAATTATGCATTTTTTTTTCACAGAGCCTTGGGGTTTGAAATGACAGAGCAGGTATGTACTGTTTTAATTTATACCCTCTGTAAGATGTGACCAGCCTCGCATATATTTTATGACAATGCATTATATTTCTTGTGTTTTAGGTTGTGTATGATACTTTTGACAACTTGGAGGGTACTAAATTGCCTCATTTATTCTAGAGGAATAAACCTGCACAATGCTTATTATAAGCTTATACTCCTGCTTAGTCCCAAGAAAAGACTGCCTTCTTTATATTTATGTGTCAGTTTTAAACCATTTGAGGTGTTTTTAATAGTATATATTTCTTATAGTTGTTAATCAACATTTACATGCACTGACATATTTGTACGGAATTAGCAAATACAACAAATGATTGCTGATGTGGACAAAGATGGGAGTGGGGCCATAGAATTGGAGGAGTTTATACAGATGATGACTGCCAAGATTGGAGAGAGAGACACTAAAGAAGAACTCCTCAAGGCCTTTAGCCTCATCGATCAAGACAAGAATGTAAGTTTCAATTACCAACTGTTTCCTTTCTTTGCATTTTTTCACAAGCATTATAAACTTTAGTATGTTAACCTAGGACTTTTAGTACCACAGACCTTTACCTCTGTCCTTTTAGGCCAATTTAAACCAAAACATTGTATTCAAGCGTAAATAAACGAGAAGTATCACATGTTTCTCTAGAAAACAAAGAAATAAGAAGTATGTATCCGTGCCAGGAATAGGAACCATGTACCCAATTAAGTAAGATCCTCATGTACCTATTTAATTTAGGAGAGGCCAAAACATCTGTTCTCCTTTATTGTTTCTCTATAAATGTGAGGGACATTGAAGGGGTAGCTTATGCATCTTTGAAGAAACTAAGAGAGGAAGGGTATGGATGGTATTCACACCTTTTGGAGGGTATTTTGTTTGCCCGTTTATACCCGGGTTCTGAGCTTTTTGCAAGGATGTGCATAGAGAGAGATTGACAATTAGTTATTTGCGGGAATCTTGACTGAAAGTTACTTGGATCCAGGGTTTCAATTCTTATGGATATCCACTATTATTTCATTTTTTATGTGTTCTTTAGTCTTGTGCCAAAGTTCATAATTGATTTATATATATATACAGGGAAAGATATCAGTTGAAGATATCCAGCGTATTGCCAAGGACCTTGGTGAAACTTTCACCATAGATGAAATCAAGGAGATGGTCCAAGAAGCAGATCAAAACGGTAAGCCTCCCGCCGCTCTTTTTTGTTGGGAAAGAAATTCTTCAAGGTCTAGCACATTAAAGGGGATAATATTGGTTATCAGATTTTCTAATCGAAAAGTATTTTGGTCTGCCTCGGATCCAACCAATGATATTTTAAATTTTTGCAACCGATACCTGATTTGGAGCAGTTAGAGATGAACTTGTATTCAACCAAAAGCAAGTTGAACCCGATCCAATCAGTATATGTATCTTTAGTTTTTCTTTACAATCTAACAAATTGTATAATTAATAATATTCCCTTCAAAACAATGCGGGGCTATGAAGAAAATAAAAATATCCAACCAATTGGTTTTATTCAGTAGTAGTCTTTTCTATTTGTGAGGTTATAAAAAGATATTGATCTGACCCGGACCTACGCATTGCCATCCTAGTTATTTGTTATTGATTGCAACAGCAGTTGGTTGTTATTGCCAAACTAACAGATTTTGTTGTTAAGATTTTGTTCTTTGTTTTTATATTTTTTTTTTCTGAAAATATTGAGATAATGATCCTGGAGCTAGTATTTGGTAAAAGATGAATTAACCCCTGAACACATTTTAATCTGACTTTGGCCCAGACCCTTCTCAGTAATTTATATGGTTAGGTCAACACATGCCAGGCTGAATTGCTCAAGAAAAATTAATGTTTCCTCTGTGTGTAATTGCAGAGGATGGAGAGGTGGATCAGGACGAATTTATGAGGATAATGAAGAGGACGAGCTATGCATACTAGTCTTTGTTAGTAGTACTGTATACAGGGTTTATATATTATGTTTCTGTTGAATGTTAACTACTATTTAGCCTACTGACTGATGTAAGATGATGCCTTTCCTTTGCTTGGATTTATACATTTAGCCAGTATCGTGGTGATTCTCTCATTTTTCTATACATGTTTAAATTTATCTAACATCGGTTATGAATTGGTCCTGTTGAATTGAGATTTGTAAAATGGACTCGATATGTTTTTTTCTGGTAGCAACCTTTACCTGGAGCTCAGAGGTTTATGATCTGATTATTAAGTCATCAAGTGAATTTTGGCCTGTATCAGATCACCAAATTTCTCTAAATTCCTCCGGATCTGTCTGAGTTTGCTGTAGGTTGTCGGAATTTGTCAGGCCTGGTAAAAGAGATTGGAAGAGATCAAAAGCCAGAATTAATTAAAAACTGAACTGTTTGTTCAATACTTCGTGAGAGAAAATTTGAATATATATTTTGCCTATTTTGAACTCAGTACCGACTACCGACTTACCTAACTTCTTTTTTTTATTATTCTAAGGACATGCGTTCTGCTAAAATATTTGTTCGCTTGCATACAATTAGACATAGTCATGTCAGCTATTTAAAAGCTGAGAGGGATCAGTGTTATTCTTGTAAATGTATCTGATAAAGGGAGATACATTCTATATAATGTTGTGTTAAGTCATGAGATCATTCATCATTGTCAGCACACTAAATAGAAAAGTGTGGTAGTTAAAATTGATTTTGAAAAAATTTATGACAAAATCAATTGGAGCTACCTACTTAGAATAATGACTGATAGAGGTTTTTCCCCCTCCAGCGGATCTCTTGGCTTACCACTTGGCTTTTTAGCTCTCAATCTTGTATTAATATTAATGGGGAGCTCACTCCTTACTTTTTTTTGTAGGAGGGGGGGGGGTCAGACAAGGGGATCCTCTCTCACCCTATCTCTTTAACCTTGCAGCTGATTCTCTCTGTAAATTGTTTTCAAAGGGCAAACTTAGTAGCAGGGTCACTAGGTTAAGGCCCCCATGTGATCGTCAGGATTCAGTAACTAATTGTCATTATGCTGATGATACTATTTTGTTCTTACAAGCTGATCCTAGAAATATTGAAAATGCTTGGTGGTCTATGATGATTTTTGAAGCCATTTCAGGTATCAAAATGATCTAGACAAAACTAAGTTATATCATATTAATCTTACCCTTGATGAAGCCTAGCTTTTGGATACTATATTTAAATGTCAGCTTTCTAAATTTCTTTTCAAATACTTGGGGGTACCATTATCTGATAGGACACTTTGTAAAAGGGATTGGGGATTCTTAATTGATAAATTTAGAGAGAAATTGCAAGGATGAAAAAATCAAGCTTTATCCTTGAGTGGAAGGATCACTTTACTTAACTCAGTATTGTCTGTTGTCCCTTTAGATACTCTGTCACTTTATAGAATTCCTAAACAGGTTTTAAGAGAGATTGATAAGATTAGAAGACTGTTTTCGTGGCAAGGGACTAGTAATCAAAGGAAACACTCCCTCCTTAATTGGCCCAGTATTTGTTTGGCAAAGAATTTTGGGGGTATAGGGATTTTGGATCTCAACCAAATGAACTGTGCTTTGTTGTTGAAATTATGGTGGAGATTTCAAGATCCTCACTACTCAAATTTGTGGAAGGATTTTCTGCAATATAATCTCCATGCTAACATTCTTGTGTCTCTTTTTTGGAAGGAAGTGATCAAATTATCTCACATTGGAGAGATTGGCCTTACCAAAATTCCTGCCAATCAGGGTCATGTTAGGTTCTGACATGACCACTGGTACCAAAATTGCACCCTTCAATCTATCTTCCCTTATTTATATGATATTGGTACCACCCCTCCATTATAATACAGGAAGTGGTTCACATAGGGAAGATGTCTCAGATTTAGGAGGGCCTTATGTGGCATTCTATTGATAGAATGGCAACAACTCCACATTATTAGTTATGTTTCCTTTACTCATGAGATAGATCAACTAGCTTGGCAATGGGATGCCTCTGGACTTTACACTGTTTAATCACTATACATGTTTCTTAATTTTAGAGGGGTTCACAGACAACATCCTCTCTTATGGTGAAAACTTCATGTTCTTCCCAAAATAAGGGCCTTCATGTGGTTAATGCATCAGAATAAAATACTTAACAATACAAAACTTAGACATAGAGGGTGGATAGGATACCTTACATGTCAATTTTGTCACCACACTGAGGATTTTGATCATTTGTTTTTTAATTGCTACTTTGCTAAACATATCTGGTTTCATATAGGGCAATGACATAACTTATTGCCTAACTGGCAGTCCATATATGATGTTATGAATTATGCCTTTAGTCTTCCCAAAACAAAAAAAAACTGCCTTCCTTATTGTAGTTACTGCTGTAATTTGGTGTATTTGGAGACAGAGAAATGACCTATGCTTTAATGATTCAATTTTCCATTTTGGTAGACATGTTATCCTAACAACCATTTCACTTGTTGTTTACTGGACGTGAAAACTTGCTGAGGAAATTAAGGTGGAGGCTAATGCTTGGCTACCTCCAGATTTGGATGAAGTTCCTCTTCAAATAGCTTCCTCAGAGAATGAACAGATGGACAGTGGATCTCTGATGAGTCCACTTAACTGATATGTGATGTTTGCTACATTTATGACATATTTTGTTTATCTAGCCCTACTGTGGATTAGTCTAGCTTTATGTTTTATTAATTTGATATTGTGCATGTGCGCACTTATCATGCACTGCCTCTATGTGGCATCTGCTAGCACTTTATCTATTTTTTTCTTTTTTCTTTTCTTTTGTAAGACTCATGTTTCATGTCTAATGAAACAGACTTTGGCCTTTTAAAAAAAAACTAGCTATATAACATCATAGACTTCAATAACTTCCTCGATATTTTCCATCTTAAGGAGATCATCTGTGAACACAAAAATAACCAAAACTGATATATACACTCTTTTATATTTTAGGGAAAATTTCTGGTGTATCCATCTAAACTTTTAAAATAGCTATTTTCCCATGAATATATGATAATATCTAATATTTTCATATAAATTTAACTTTATTTCTTCTATCCCTTTCATTTGTTTTATTGTTTATTTAATTAATTTAAAAACTAAACTGGCGAATTTACCCTTCTCTTTGAAAGGAGATATCCCTTTAATTTCTACATATTGAACAACAGAGGAAAAAAAAAGAGATGAAGTCTTCTCTCTCCTTGCAGCGGTAATAATTTTCTTTCCCGTATCACTCAATTCAAGTTAGTTTTGACGATTCGATGACATCCACTTGTGCTACTCCCGCTCCAATCTCTCTCCTCCAGTTGTGCCTTTCTCCTTCTCCTCTCTAGTTTGGGTTGTGACGAAATAAACAGGTTGAAAGTCAAACAATTTACTGGACTAGATGGTGAAGTTAGATAATTTCTGAGTGATCCATGATGCTGAAGAGAAATTAAAGGATTAAAAGAAAGAGGCACTTTGTGTTCTTTTTATTTTTTTGAGTCATTGCTCTTTTGAACAAAATGATATAAAAATATATAATATTGGATTAGAGTGAAAAATTGATTACAAAGTTCAGTTTTTTGTGAATGGGCACTACTCCCAAGTTCTTTCCAATTAATCTGCCAAATCCTAATTTTCTTCTAAACAAGGTAATTTTTTCAAAGATTTTGTGATAATCGAACAGATGAGGCAACAGAAACATCATTGCTTAGATCAGATTAGGTTTTCATATGTTTTAGGCATCTGAATTTAAGAACCATGAGACACCTTTTTAGCAATTTTAAGATCCATTATCATGGAGATATTTTCAGGTTCGGCCTATGGGGAGCTGCAAGCATTATCATGGCTCGATTCGAACCATCACCCCCTTGAAGATTCATGAACTCTATTCAAATGTTTGAGCTAAAGATTCATTTGAAAAGACAAACTAATGTTTGTATCTTATCAATAAATTTCTCTTATCTGATAAAACAATCTTTCCTCATCAAGAAGTGTGTATCTTGTTTTAGAGAGTCAGATTAGCACCAATACAAAAACTAGGCTGGCGAAAAGACAAATATACAAAATTTTACAGAATAATAACGAAATTAAGAGCAAAACATCAATAGCAAAATAACTTGATATAAACATGAGCATATACCTTCAATAAAGTCTCAACATACAAAGCATTAGTAAAAGTACTCAAGAGGCTTGCATCATAAAAGAAACAGAAAAAAAAACAGAAAAAATCAGAAAAATGAAAATGAAAAAAAAGAAGAGAAAATTGAATGTTGGTAAATTAAAACTCTTCCAAGCTCTAAGGTCCCTGAAACGCTTCATCTGCTAATCTTTTATTCCATCTTGTGCACTTCTCTTATTGCAAATAATTTCATTGTTCTTGCACTTGTTCCAATAGGTCCCACAAGCCTTTCTCTTTATCTCTAAACTTCCTTTTACACCTCTCTCCAAACTACAAACTATCAGATTAGTTAGTAATTTCTTTGTTTGTTTGTTTGTTTGCCTTCTTGTTCAGTGTGAGTTGCATCAGATCATGTAAAGAGTTACTTGACACACCTAATGCCTCTATAGTATTTTATTTTGAGAATATCAGATTTTTTTTCTGAGAAAAGCCCTAGGTATTGATTAACCAAATAATACAAGTATTGGTACATGAAGTTTAAAGGTAAAAGAAAAACAGTACGGCGAGCCTTAAAGGTTTCACAACTGGTAAATCCAACTACTGGCACTTGGGATATCACAGCACTCCAAACCTGGTTTGGCTTTAACCATGGTAATAATATTTTACATGAACACCATAACCTTTATATGCAATCTGAAATTCGGACAAATTAATGTCTGTTTATGCAAAATCTAGAGTTTTTACCCTTAAAAATGCTTATCGGATGTTATCTAAACAATACCCGACTACCTTGCTTCCTGCAATATCACAATGGGCTGACCTTTGCAAAATCATCTGGCATACTCCAAGAATTATACCTCGTATCAGACTGTTCTTGTGGAAGTTTGTCCATCATGCTTTACCAATAAGTTAAATACTTCATCATAGATTGTGGGTTGTGAACCCGATATGCGCTCTTTGTGGAGATGCTGACGAGACAGTCACACATGCTTTGTTTTGTTTCATTGTCCCCAAGCTAGAGCCACTTTTCCTTGGGCTTGAGAACTCACTTCTTCCTTAGGTTGGAACCTTGTAAGGTGATTTTAACACTATCCAAGGGCCTATCTGAAAATAACCTTGTTTTTTTTCCTCAATCTGATCTGGCAAGTCTGGAAGTCCAGATGCGCTCAATTGTATGATACCAAAGGTTCCAATCCATATTATACTGTGCAGAATGCATCAGAGCTCGCTAATACATCCATTATGCTTCAACGGCTACAAGAAGCACAACAGGTACAGTTGATTCACATTCTGGTATGGTATGATCTCTACAGGTACAATTGACTCGCATTCTAGTATGACTACAAGGAGAAAGGCACAACTGGAGAAGGAGAGAGATTGGAGCGGGAGTAGCACAAGTGGATGTCAATCAAATCGTCAAAACCAACTCAAGTTGAGTGATACGGGAAATAGATTGTTACCGCTGCAAGGAGAAAGAAGACGATTTGTCTCTTGTTTTTTGTTCTCTGTTATTCAATCATGTTAGAAATTAATCCCGGTAGAAATTAAAGGGATATCTCATTTCAAAGTGAAGGGTAAATTAGTTAGTTTGATTTTTAAATTAATAATTAATTAATTAAATAAATGAAAGGGGATAGAAGAAAGAAAGTAAAATTTATATGAGAATTTTGGATATTATCATATATTCATTGAGAAATTGACTATTTTAAAAGTTTGAATAATTATATTTATTCTCACACTTCAGTTCTCCCTCTGTCCCTGTAACTGTAGTAAAAGAAGGTTGTACTATGGTCCCCACTAATTATATGATCCCTTTTCTAGTTCCTACACTTGTCCCGCGTCAACATTTATAAGTATAAATACTTGGGAAATAACAGATTAATACTTGCAAAGTAAAATATTATTAGTTGCATGCATAATTGATATGATGATTCCAGTCCCCCAATGGTCCCCGCGTCAACCTTCCTCTAATGAAGTAGTGGGGACCCCGTATCCCCGCATCAACCTTCCTATAACAAAAAATAGTTGATCTCATAGGTATAAATACTTTAATGCATATGTATCATACTTACAAAATAAGATATTAATACTTGCAAAATAAGATATTAATAATTGATGTGTAACTTAATATGATCAAATGCCTGAAGATTAAACTTTGTACAATGTATATACATATAAATATTTCAATGCATAGATATAAATACTTTCAATACTTGATATTAATACTTTCAGATATCATCCAACGCCATATGTAAAAAAAATATTAAGTATTGCGGTCCCCTCATATAGTTATGGCAATGTTGATATTTTAAAAAACGTGTATGGTCCCCCTGGTCCCCCTATTTAGTTTGAGTGGCCCCCCCACATGTATTTATGGTGCGGGGACAGTTTGAGAGATTTGGTTGGGGAGACAATTATTTACGTTAAAAATACTTTCGTGCATAGGTATAAATACTTCCTTGCATAGGTATAAATACTTCAGAAATTGTGCGGGGACGGTCCCCCCAAGTTAGTTATGGAAGTTAAGTGCGGAGACAGTGCGAGGACAGAGTTGCGGGGACATTATTTACGTACGAAAATATAGTTCCCTTCATAGAGATTAATACTTATATTTTTCATGTTAAATACTTTGATGCTTCTTGTTAAATAGTCCCCTTCTATTAATGTTTTAGTGGTCTCCATGATAGTTATGGAAGTTAAGTCCACAGATAGTGCGGAGATAGAGGTGCGAGGACAATTATCAAGATCCTAAAAGTTTAGATAGGCACACCGAAAATTTTCCTTTTTATTACATGTATTCGAATATATATGTGCTAAATAAAACATATACAACAATCATACAGAGATAAAAATTTACCAGCATGCATTTGCAATACACTTTAGTTGTACATGTTCACACATTTAATCAACTTAAACCTTATTTTTTATTATAAAATATCAAAACTGACAATACAAATTTTAAATTATGTCTTTTATACGTATATCAGTTAATTTGTACAAAATTAAATAAATATAACAAATATCATGCATAAGAATTCGGTTATAATTCATTTAGGGAGCGTTTGGGTGCGATCATTTCGATCATCGTAAAATTAGCTATAGGAAATGTTATAAGAAATCCAGACCAGCATTAGAGGCCCATCAAATCCGGCCCGAAATCCAGTGGGGCATAGGGGTCCCACCGACTCCCCTCCAATCAAAACCCAACAACAGAATTCCTCCCCAAGGCCACGGGAGGAACGCCCGACGTCCCACAAGCGAGAAATCCGACTCGAGGAGAGGGAAAAGAGAGAAATAAATAACAAAGAAGAAGGTGAATCGGAGAGGAGGCGATGTGGCACGAGGCAAGGAAATCGGAGAAGAAGGTCCATGATCTGATGGAATCCGCGCGTAAGCGGGCCATGCGCCGTGCGGTCTACCTGGCCAAGCGCCGGGGTGATCCACACCAGTCGCTTCAGGTCTCCGGCGCACGGTGCCGTGTCCACCGAGATGATGGCCTTTACCAGGCCGCCGAGGAACAGCTCGGCCTGTATGCTCCTTTCCTTAGCCTTTTTTCCTTTTGTCTTATTAGTTTTTTTGTAGCAATCTATGTAGTCGGTTACTGAACTAAGGTGTATAGGAGCTAGTATTTCAGATAGCGTCTTTAATGATTGCTATGTAGCACAGCAAGAGAGATTTGGTTAATAGGGAATCAGATGAAAATGTCTGTTGAATTCATTAGATATGAATCAAAAACATTTGCGTGGTTTTAATTTGAAATCAGCATCAAGCAATTGCCTACGGGCTTCAACCAAAAAAAAAAAAAAATCAGCTAGATGTAGTACTGTTTCATTTCCAGTTCTAGTTGTTCAATAGTTTATCTCCAGACTGCACAAATTTGCTATTTTTTTTTTTTTCCTTTTCAGAAAGAAACTGGTGCTAAATTGAACTGATATTTTGTTCATGTATCGTAGGATTCCATGGAATGGAAATGAAGACAATCTCATAGACAGGTAAGCAGATTACAAAGTGTTATATAGAGACAACAATTCAGTTGACATTCTTTGTGCATGTAATTTAACTGGACCTCCGTAGTACATTACTGACGGATAGCTTACAATTAGCGAATTAGGTCTAGAATGATGTTAATTTAAAAAAGTCTAGAATGATGTAGTTTAGCCTCATTTATACTCTTAGCTTCAAGTTAACCCAATTTTGCTCCAATTAACCTAAAGGTAAAGGATAATTCTGAATTTGGTCTTCATTTTAACCAGTTTATCATCAATGTACACCTCAGTTGTTTGATGAAGCAAAAATTAAGCCAAGAATATTCCAAATGAATGAATAAATAATTAAACAAATGATTAAGACAGAGAACAAGAGGGCAACTGTTCGTTTAATTCTCCCATTCCTGCACCACGTAGTTGGTCTGTACCAATTACATAATTGTCCTAGATATGAGCACTTGCTAAAACAAGACGATGATGGTGTTTTTTTCATCTGGCAGATTTGACGGGCGTGCTTTACTTGATTTTATACGTGAACCTGGCTCTCGGCCTTTTAGAGCGAAAGAGAAAACAGAGGAAGAAGAGGAGCTAGAAGAATTTGTGAATTTTGAGCGTTACCGTGATTTGATTAAGCATCGCCGCAGAGGATGTCGGTACTTCTTTTATTTTTTAAAAACCATGAATTGCTTTGTTCTTTGTCTAGCAAGATAAAGGCAAACTATCTGCTTCAAGTTCAGTTTTGATAATTATACTGAATTTTCAGTATGAACTCGGTAAGAACTATACTTGGACACCCGATCCTCCCTTTTATAAATTGCTACGTTAGTTATTTGTAACCGGTCACCTGAATTACCTTTCATGATGTTTATGTAATTATTTCAAATTAGCTCCATTTGAAGGAAAATTCTGAGTAATTAGTTACATGAAAGCACTTGCAGTCATCTGTACATAGTATAGCTTTTTGGTCAATTTCACAATCAGTATTTAATTTCTGTCTTGTGTAAGTGTAAAATCATTGAAGTCGAGGTGACTCTGTATTAGTGACCCTGTTTATACTGTTCTGGATTGGTTTGACTTGAGAATTATGGAATTGATATATGCGTACAGTTTCTGAGGAGGAGGGCTTGCAACATGTCCAAAATGAATTGGAGGCAAAGCTTTCTGCTCACCTAAGCATTGTCAAGTATGTTTGCTTTGTTTTCCTTGGAATTCCCTTATTTATATTTTTTGATAAATTTGCAATTCTTCTTAGGGTCTAATCCCCCAAAGGATGCATTTGGAGTAACATAAAAAAATCAAAAGTATGTAAACGAGGATGGCAAATTATCTTGTTTTAGTTCTGTTCATATGGGTTCTTTCAAATGTATGGCACCAGTACAAATAGATAACTTAACTTCCTCTGGTTAAGTCATTTGTGAAACATCTCTTGGCATGATAACATAATACAGGCCACAGCAGTCACAGCCACCCTCTACAAAGGGTTCGTACTCCCAGGTTGGCTTCTCCTACAACGGACCCAGTGCTGGCGAAACTGCAAACCCTGACACTGATGATGAAGATGACGAGGACGATGATGAGGACGAATTCAGCAGTGATGATAGTGACGACGAGAAAATGGAGGCCATTGCGAAGGATTTTGGAGTGAAGAGGTACAATTGGCTTGTCTACAAGGAGAAGAAGGATAAGGAGGAGGAACAGCGTCAGAAGGAACTCATCAAAGGAGACCCCTCTATTGTAAGAGAACTTCCCTTCATTAATTTTTCCTATGTCAGTGGTTTCATTGCTGATAAAAAGGGCGGTCTATGTGTGTTTTGGGTCAAATTATGATGTTTTTGGCAAATTGTTAGTTAAATGTCAGGTAAGCATGTCAAATTATCAAGGCAACCATAGAACTACGATGGGTGCCCAAACAGGTATGGTGTGTGCATTAGCTGGTGATAAACCTGTCCACAGTATGGCATTAGTCTAAGTTCCTTTTACAGGGCCCTAGTCCTAGTAATTGCTTATACTTTGTGGTTTATAAAAGCGGATGGTATTACAATCCTTCAAAAGAACCAATATGTTTATTTTTTACTATATGATTCCCAGAGGAAACTGAGTCGTAGGGAAAGGAGAAAACTTTCGCAAATGGAGAGAGAAAAAGATCGTGAGATGGCCCGTTCTCTCGGAAGGGGCCCACATCATGACCCTTATAGGTCCTTTCGTTTTTCTCATTTTGTTTCAATTTTATTCTAAATCTTTATAGGTAACATTCTTAAGAAACTACATTGTAGTTTTCACTTTGAAAAAATTGTTTTAATCGCGTGAAAATTTTCTCAGGGACCCACGCCGAAGCCCCTCTTATGATGGATATTCCAGGAGGAGAAGGTGCATATTTTTCCTTTGGTTTTATAAAGGGAAAATTGCCATGAGTGTCCCCACAAATCCAAAAAATTAGAAAAAAAGAACATCTCATCCTTGTATTTTTATGTGAGGAAATGTTGTCTGTAGTCTATACCTCTCCCTATCCCAATTACATGAAACTATATAAGTTACTTAGACTGACCTTCATCTCTCTTTGTTTATTCAGAGATATTTAATTTCAAAAGGATTCATTATGGTGTTTTATATGTTGTGGAGGATATCATTGAAATTTCTTATTTCATGGTGCTATGTGGAAGTATCTCCAATTTCAGAATATGATTTTCTCTCTAATAATAATCTTTTTTTAAACCAGATCAAGGTCGAGGTCGAGATCGAGATCGAGATCACGATCCCCTTCGAGTTATTCAAGGAGGCACAGCCATGATAGCCACAGAAGTAGCAAATTAAGGCCACCAAAAATAGAATATATAACTGAATTTGGAGGCGGGTCCCCTCTTCGACCTGAGCAGCAAAAAACAGAATGGATCTCTCCACCATCTTCTCCAGTTCAGTCCGAAGCTGTACTCAACCGGTCGGGCAACCTTGAACTTTTATACTTGCAAAGAAATATGAAAATAAGAGAAGATGAGACAGAGAGAGCGCTGAAGTTTGGCTGATCTTTTGTTCTCTATTCATCATGATTCTGATTTATAAGAAACTTTATGGGATTCTCGTAATAGAAGAATTTGCTAATTGTTATAGCTGATGAATGCCAATATGTGGTGTTACCTGCATTGTGTAGTATGATGTGTTATAACAGGTTTGCAATAAACCCTTGTCTGTCTATAATCCTTGTTCATTTATGCAGATCCTCTGGGACACAGATTCTCGAGGCACTTCATGGCGACCCTGCATCTGCTGCTCGCACCATTGAACAGGAAAAGACTGCTAAGTTTGTTAAAACACCTGGCAGGTGATATTTACTAGGTCCAGTATATCCATGCTGGTTTGTTGTGGTAACCAAATAAGGACAGATGAGATCAGAGAAAGAAAGATTTTCAGACTGTAGGGTTGCAGTATTGGTATTATACTGCAATATAGCAATCTACTCTGTGAAAACATACTGCGTTCCCTTTTATTCATTCTTTTACTCATTTAATTTCATGTTATTTGAACTTCTTTTGCTTTCTTTTATTTTTTTCACAGCACCTCCTCTGGGTTGTCCAAACTCAGTAAGACTCTGTCAGGTGGACCCTCGAAGAATCCAGCTGGAGAGAAAAAAGAGACACCCCAGGAGCGCCTTAAGAGGATAATGAGCAAACAATTGAACAAACAGAGTACGTGTTTCCTGCATCGCAGCTTCTACTCTTTTTTCTTACTGACAATTGGGTCGACCACAACTATAACTGGTAGTTAACTGTAGTTTAAATTTCCTTTGGATGGATATGTCCGTTTGTCTTTTGATACTTTTGTGCGCTGGTGGTTCTATTTGGTTGTTGCTGATACTGTAAACTTTAGGTAAGCTTGACTTTAGTTGGCGGTTAGGAGAACGGGATATTGCTAATGTCAGGAAAGTAACCTGACAAAGTGAAACTTGTTATTTGTAACTTAAAAGTTTCATGCAATGAAACGGGCCTAATACACCCAATTTCCAAACAAAAAAATTGGGTCGACCACAATACAAAACCCAATCTGTTAGCACTCCTAGAGTCCTAGTTGCACTATGACCTATAATTCATTTTGGCTTTGGTTTACAGTAAAGAAAGACACTGCAGCCGAGATGGCAAAGAAGCGGGAGCAAGAAAAGGAGAGGAGAGAGCGTCTTGCTGAACTGAGTAGGTTAAGCCGCCACAGCCGGAGCCGGAGCCGGAGCCGTGGCCGAAGCCGAAGCCGAGGGAGAAGCTGGAGCAGGAGCCGGTCTCCCCCAAGGTAATTTTACTTTATCTCTGCATTGTAAAAGCATCACCCAACTTAAGTTTAGGATCAAGGATTTAAGGTATCACTTTATAGATTACCCCAGCACAGAATACCATAACTTGTTCTAGGGTTTTCCTTCAGTTTATTGAAGACCAGTCCTTAGAGGCTTTGTTTACGTCCCCAATTAAACAACCTCAGATTGTTACACTTTGTTACTGAATTATTACACCAATGCGATACTGAATTGTAATTATCACTACCTGAGAACTTCCAAATTCAAACCATAAACTGACAATTGGTTAGATGTCAGCTTGGTTTTGTGCAGCTTGCTCAGTTTGGGTGAGTTTCCAGTCAGTGCTGGCTGTTAAGTGGTCAGTTTATGGTTGATTTTGGTTCAGGGTCTCTGACTTGAAAGTTGGTCAGGTGTGGAGTGTGGTCGGGTCAGGTCAATATCAATTTGCCATTCTTTTTGGTGCACACTAACTAATAAGCTGGTTCCCAATTTCATGCTTGTACTCTTGGGCTTCTGTTTGTGTTATAGGAGGCGTAGGTACAGTAGAAGCCATAGCAGAAGCAGGAGCCCTAGGAGACGCCATGTCAGATCTCGTTCACCAACACACCGCCGGTCGCACACTAGGTCACGCACTCGATCTCCTTCACCTAGGTAGGTGTTTTATCATAGTGCTTCTTTTCTTATCTTGCGGTATTAATATTTTGGCACAAGGTATGCACCAGTATGGATGGGTATATACTGGTCTGCAAAAAGCACTTATTTGAACAAGATTTCTGGAACTTCTGTTTTCTTTGCCCCCCCCCCCCCCCCCCCCCCTTAATGATTAATAACAATTGAGGGTAAATCAAATGACATCAGGCAGGTAATTTTCAATGACATGCAGAGATTCAAAATTGTTGGCTTCTCTCAATTGAGCATCTCTTCATTTAGCAGGTCAAGAAGCCGATCAAGACACTGAGCTGTTAAATTATTTTTGGGAAGAATATGTACAATAGTATTGTCTTTCTGTATTAGGATTCCTTCCTATATACTTTTTTGCTTTTATTTGTTAGTTGTTACTGAATGAAAGCAGCTTGCTGTCGACTAGATTTCTTTCTGTAACGTCAGTCTGAAAAGATCAGGTAACTAATTTTGTGAGGTCAAATTATCTAATCATTGGTTGTGTTTGAACTGCGGCTAAGATATTTGTGCTTTTTGGTTGGATGTAGTGTTAATTTGCTGATATGAAGAACTAGGGTGTTTGCTTACCAAGACTCTTGGTGAATTTAGCTCCAAAAACTATCGAATTGATTTCAAACTACGAATCCAAAGCGTTAAAACAGATTTACCCCACGAGTGATGCGTTTACATGCAAAAATTTTGAATTTCAAATTAATTAAGTATAAAGTCAAGCGGTCAAAATTAAAAGGTTTATAAATTAATTTAATATATTCATTTTATGAACATATTTTGATTGCTTGACTTTATACTAACTTAATTCAAAATTTTAAAAACTTTACGTGTAAACTTATCATTCGTGAAGTAGATCGGTTTCAATGGTTTAAATTTGTAGTTTAAAGCCAAGGTGATAGGTTTTGAAGCTAAATTCATCAAGAGGCTTGGTGAGCTTAAGAACATCCAAGTTCTACTCGTGCTGCTACAAGAAAAAAAAAAGACAATAAATTGATGCTGGGTTATGAACTCGGAAATAAATATGCTGTTAAATAACAGGAATTCAAATTTTTTCATGCGCCAATTTAAAAAAAGGAAGTTTTCCATGCTCGAACTCAACAAAATCAACGGTTGGGATCCGAATAACCGGTTCCTGTTATTTCCTTTGGAATAACCGCAGATTTGTTTCCTATGAACTCAGGGTTGTGATGGAAGAATTGCATGAGTTGATATATTCTAAGTTCTAGATCCGTTTGTCATTGACCAAAAAGGCAACAAGGTTGGGGGCCGTCAGATCAAAATTGGACGATCCTGACGAGTGCTTTTGTTCTTTTAGTTCTAGATATCCGATAGAAACTGAGCCTAACTATTTTGTCTGGGGGTCTAATAGTGTCATCTAAGATGTCATTTTCAATTTAAAAGATGCGAGCAGTAATTATAATATCATTGGTTCGATCGAGTTCATGGTTGCAAGTACAACACATGCAAACCACAAAAGGTTTTGTCTTTTTTCCTTTGTTTAGCGTCACGTGATTGCACGAGAGTTGCCGGATCGGGCAGTGCAAATGCAAAAAATCAACACGCTATCATCTCCGATAATAAATTACGTGACCCTTTACAGTGCCACAACAGATACCCATGTCATGGATCATTTTCTCTAGCCAGAGGTAAAGTTATTGACAGGTTATTTATTTATTTTTTACTTTATATAATGTATAGGTCATATTATTATTTTTTTTCAATTTTGATTTCATTATACATGCATTGTATGAAATGAAAACAGCACCGTCAATATTTTTATTCCATAACAACATATATCATACAGATTGAAATTTTGATAAGTCAAAAGAGTGTTGTCAACATGCTATCATCTCCGATAAGTCTATATTATTTCAGATTCTGATCATAATATTTGTTTATTTATTTTTGTTTCAAATGGTCTGATTTAAAACGAACGAGTGAAATTGATCCACCGATATTGAATAGTGAGAGAATTTTAATGACATCAACAAATCGATCATTATATATATATATATATATATATATATATATATATATATATATATCTTTTCGATCGGAATATTTGGATTAAAATATAATCCTGCGATTCAAAGTTAAACTAAATGATATTATAATTACTTTATCGCCGCTACGCATTATTTCGCATATCTTTATCCCCGCTTTAATTTTGGGTTATCATTCTAATTTAGAAGTTAAAATTTAGGTTTATCATTTGAGTATTTCATCATATTTATTGATCCTTAGGCCGTCCTCCACACAGAGGAGGTGAAACGTTATTAATGGAAAGTGAAGGGAAGAGAAGGGGTTAAGGAGGCAGTAATTTCACCTCGTCTACACTCCAATTCGGAGGTGAAATGCTCGCTAATTTTTTCTTTAGATTTTGAACCTATTTCACCTCTGTTCCCCTTCTCTCTTCTCCATTCACCTCCAAATTTCAAGGCTCTGGAACAAGTAATCTGCCACGGGCAGATCCGGTCACACCTCCCTTCCCCTCCGCTCTCTTCTCCTCCCTCCGCGTACCTCTAACTGGAGTAGGCCCTTAGGGAGTATCTTGTAGGTAGGTTAGGGCTGCAAACGAATCAAACCAAATCAAACTTACCCTAGTTCGAGTTCGAGTTCATGTAATTTCGAATCAAACTGGTTTGAAACTGAAGCAGGGTTTCGAACTAAAAAGAAGAGTTCGAGTTTGATTCGATGTGGTTCGAACTAGTTCGATTTGATTCGTTAATAGTTCGAATTAACCATTGAATATTTTAATTGCTTCCAATTTATAACACAACCAGTGTTTTAAAATGCAATCTATGTGGCCGTATATTTGACCGCATATGTGTATGCACTTCAAAACTGCATAAAAAAGATTATGCAGACCGCATATTATGATATGTTGTCCATCCAAAAAGTTTATTATTTATTAATAAAACAATTCAAATCAATTCGGATCCGATAAAATATAGACCCAAATTAATTCAGATCCGAATAATTTTAACCAAAATTCTACACCGAATTCTCATCCGAAATCCAATACCGAATTCCAGATGAGTGTTGTTCTGGTTCTCCTTAGCTCCTCCTTTTATAGGCTTCTGAGCGAATAATTTCTTTTACTTTGGAGTTGTGGAACTAAAGCATTATTGAACTGATTATACTGGACGAACGGACAGAGACCGGGATTGTGGGGTTTCTTTCATTATTTTATTAGTAAATCAAATGTTCACTTATGTATTTGGGCTGAAGAATTTTGGGCTCCTGTGCTGAAGCATTTTCCTATTATAAGTTACTATTTTATTAACAATTTTAGGCTCTGATATAAATTTGGTTTCTGACTTAGATACATCTTTTTCTACTCAATCGAAGTAGAGCCCAAGTTATGCATTATTAAAGATTAATGGTTGAAGTCATTAGTTGTATTATTTGAGATTCGAACCTAAATAGTTCGCGAACTAATTTCGAATGAATTATATCCAGTTTGAGTTTGAATAAGATTTGAACCGAACTGGTTTGATTTGTTTCGGAATGAACTTCAATCGAATGAGTTAATTGTGATTTTTTTTTCGAATCGAAGTCAATTGAATCACGAACTACGAATTTTTTTGACAGCCCTAAGGTAGGTCCATCCGAGCCTGGATTCTCTATATTACCTCACCGTTTGAGTTTGAATCCGCACCTTCCGATTATAATTCAAATCAATTCGATCCGAATTGTAATGCAGGAGATATTTCTAAGATCGACGCTATTATATATAAAGAATGGACCTGATTCAAACTAAAACGATGAGGTAACTTATCTCAGGTTCATCCGGTATGACTTTGGTATTAGCAATGGGTGTAGTGTATAAGCATTTGAAGAACTAAAACTAATGGGATCACGTGTCGCTCTGATCTCGAAATTATTTAAAATTTGCATTAGATCATGAATAATCGACACATTAGTTGAGTTGCATGCATGCAGCAGATCGAAATCAGAAGAAAAAAATCATATAAAAAATTAGTCCGGCCTGACCTTGTCTTATAAAACAATAAATTCAACTAATGTTTTGATGAATGTATCTTGCCATATCTCCGTCGCATCACCTTTTATTCTCTGCGTTAGTTCGGTATCAACACAAAACATTTATTTTTAGTGTAATTTTGAAGAAATGATTTGGGATAAAATAGACCCAAAGATTAAATCAAAATTAAAGAAAACACCGAGGAGCTAATTGGAGAGGACAGTAGACATAAATAGTGGTTATGATTCACTTTGCAAAAGGAGGGGGAGCAATTCGATGGGCATCGGATCAAATTCAATTCGGCGTTTGATCAAAACTGTTCGATCCATATTAAAATTTGTGCACAATTCATCAGTAATGATTTTAAAGTTATTTGTATAAATCTTAATACAAATCGAACAATTCTAATCTAATATCGAACCGAATTAACATGAGCGTCCTTTTAAAGTTTTTCGTCTAAATCTTAATACAAATCGAATAGCTCTAATCTAATATGGAACCGAATTAACATGAGCGTGTCGTGATTGATCATTTACAATTTACTTTCAATTGCTGTTTCTACACACCGGAAACTGAGAACCACGATAAAATTGGTAGTTTGCACTTTTACTACTTTTGATTTTGTTCTTCTCTCGTTGGCGTCTTGTGCTTATTTTCTCTCTCTTGGACTTCAATTATTAAAGGTTTTGTCACCTTTTATTACACAAATTAGTAATATACATATAATAATAACAACAGCAATAATAATAATAATAATTAGGTTGAGATTTCTTGACAATCGTACATTTTTTTAAAGTTAAATTTAAAAGTTAAGGAAATAGACAAAAAAAAACAATTATAGACATTCTGATCATACGAGTCAATGCCGCAAATTTTGTGCTATTTAAATGTTATTTTGATATTAAATCAAGTGTTGTTAAATATCAATCACTTTACAAGTCTTAAGTCGTTTGATTTACTATAAAGTTTGTATCAACTTTTATTATTTTTCACATGCACGATATAAATATAGTATAGTGATATTCTTAATATAACATTTTAAATTATGAGTTTTTTCAATTATCAAAATTGTCAAGTTCATTAGTTGTCAATAAATATCAACTCGTACTAGTAGCGATGATGATGATGATAAAGTGAGGTTATGATATCATGCATAACGCACGTTGGTCCGTACTACGAATCAATATATTTATAATAAAGTCTAAATTATCAATTTAAATGTGATTTCTATATAGAAAATATACATGTAGAATAAATTTTACATTTATACAGAATATTTTTTACTATTTTTTAGATAGGTAGAAAATCATTACTTTTAAATAGCCTAAAATTTTTAGATCTCATGATTCTCTACCTATCTAAAACTTTTTTTATACATGTAAAATTTAATCTAGAAATATATTTTTATATGAAGATCATGTTGAACGATTCACATCAATTGTTTGGACTTTAAAAATGAAAATATTGATCCATAGTATGGCCCATTATACGTTGTGCGTAGTACCATAGCCTAGTGTATTGAAATTTGAAAATGATCAGCCAGTCCAGGACCGGACCAGACAACTCGTGGACCTGACTCAAACTGGACCGGACCGGGGTTTAAAACCGTGGTGGACCGGACCGTTTCTAGGGACGGGTCTTGACCCGTGGACCGTGGCAAAACTGGACCGGACCGGACAAAACCTTGGCAACCCGGACCTAACCTGTGGTGGACCGGACCAAAACCGTGTAGAACTGGACCACAATCGTGTAGAACCTGACCAAAACCGTGTAGACCCGGACTTACTCGCCCCAAAACCGCCTCGGACTGGACCAAAACAGCCCCAAAACCGTGTAAACCCGTTGGAAATTTTTTTAAATTTCAAAGTTCAAAATTTAAAAAATAATGGCTAGTTTTTCCCCTAAAAAACCTCCATGGACCGGACCACACTGAATCGGATCGGACCACACCGAACCGGACCGGACCGGACCAACTCGTGTGGGTATGGACCATGGTCCTTAGAACAAGTTTGGGCCATCCCCTCCAAAATTTGGACCGCCTAACCCGAACCGTGTGGACCCGAAGACTGGAGGTTTTTGGACCGGACCGGACTGTTTGCATAACACTACCGTAGCCTCACTCGTGATGATAATAATAATAATAATAATAATAATTATTATTATAATAATAAACTTTGTCAGTATTAAAAGATATCACTGAATAAATTAATACATACACTTGGTCACGTTCCAACAGGGACGGATCTAAGGCATAAGTAAAGGTGGCTAAGCTACCCATATGATTTCAAAAAATTTATTATGCATATAGAAATTTAATTGAATTTTTTTTTTTTAACTTTTTATATAGTTCAACCACCTTCATTAAATAACAAATGTTTAGTTGTAGCCTAGTGGTTGAAGCTCTATTTTGTAAGTGAGAGATCTTTTTTTTGAGTTTAATCTCACTCACCACAATTATGTATTTTAATTTTCAGACACCCTTATTAAAATTTTCAGTTTCCCCTGCGTTCCAGAATGAAGATAGCACACAAGCAATTTTGTTAGTTCATGTACTATATATACTTGTCAAAATTATGCGTGCTAATAATCGATAATTAGCACTTAATTTCCTATTAAGCAGGGAAAGTCTCCATTAAACTGCTTAGTCAACCAGGTTAATTGTCAACTGATTCTTAGTACAAGACATTGATTCGGTCATGAGCTTCTCCGTTGTTAATTAGCCTGTTCGATCGTTCGAGGGAAATCCTCAAATCTAAGATTCCTTTGCCAATTTTACGCAAGTCACGCTGATGCAAGTCAAATGTCACTAAACAGTAATGACCTAAACAATTTTTAATTGGAAAGATTCCTTTGCTAATTAAACTCCGTAAGTCAAATGTCCGAATTCTAGAAGAGTAGGGGAAGATTTTTCAAGTTTCCATTAATCCCGGTGCACCGCACCTGGATCACTACTTGACAGGTACGCATATTAGAAATCTTCCTTTATTTCCGTCCCACCACACTCCTCATAAAAAAAAAATATAAAATAATAGTGTGCAAATTATCCGTCTTATTGTACCAATCTAATCCGAAAAATAATAAATTTACATTTTATTCAATTATGTATGAATTAAATTCTTAATTAGCGTACGGAATAAATATTGATCGTGAATTTCAAAAATATATTGTTAAAACCTAATTCCATCCGTCATCCGTGTAATATAATTAAATTAAATCTAGGTTTCATCATAATTTTAGGAACCTCTTGATGAGTTGTGAAAATTAATACTATTTTGAATAAATTATAGATAAGAATTATCAAATTTGCTTACAATTTATTTTACTTGCAACAATTCGCTTTCGAACAAATATTGTTGTCATTATTAGTTAAAAAAATCAAGAATACTATTTCATGAATATTATTATTCGAGGAGAGTTTAAATGTCTTCATTTTTTTTGCATATGTCAGACTGTCATGTCTCAACTTTTTAATTTTCTAATAAAAATAGTTATGATTTTATATATTAAAATAAAACTATTAGATGTGATCATGTGATTTATATTATTTTTTCTGCATGTACATAAAAAATTATCACTTTTCAATTTTGATTTATATGAATCAATAAATTAGAATAATCAATGTGCATAATTTATCCACATCGATATATTTTTGCAAGCTATTTATACTAATTAAAACAGAACTAAAATATCATGATCTTTTATGTGTGCTTGGAAAAATGATATCAATCGCACCTAACAGTTTTATTTTAACATTAAGTTTCAAATTTAAGTTAGTGTAGTTCTAAATTTAAGACACAATAGTGACATAAAAAAATAAAAATATTTGAACTATCCTCTTATTATTTTCATACTTTTATTAACAATTTCATTTTATTATGCTATTATCGAGTTTATTTTTAGTTTGCATTATTTATATTATTAATAACAAATACTTTTTATTTTAAAAATATACTAGTCCAATTATCTAAAGAAATATCGATTAAATGATATTTAAATTATAATGACTAGATATTAATTATTATTACATTTAACCCGAACGTCTACATAAATTGAAAGGAAAATATAGACGAAATGGCCACTACCAGTTTCATCAAAAAAGAATATAGACGAAATGGATCACAGCTGCATCTCTAAGATAAGTGGTGCACCTGGTTCAACCAGGACTTGAACCGGAACATGCTTTAAAATCCGTTAGTCGCACCTTTTCTCCCTTCCTCACCAAGCAAAATTTGAAGCAAACACAAAACAAACGAAGAAAACCCAAGAGATCAAACTTCCCCACACCCTTGACACCCACAAAAGGGAAATCAAGAAAAAAAAATGGTGGATGTGGCACAACGGACGGCCACATTGCCGCCACCTCATCCAACCCCGGCCCCACTGCGCAGACTCTCAGGATTGCGCCGCCTGTCGGCTCGTGCCTCCTCAGCTGCCCCTTCGACCCCGTCCCGCACTGCTGTCTCCTCTTTCGCCGACCTTGCCTCCTCAATCCTCTCTCACCTCAGCCTCTCCTCTGTACTGATTGAACCAGGCCTCTCTGATTCTGATTTGTTGCGTATTGAGTCGGAGCTGTTGATCACCTTCCCACCTGATTTACGCACTCTGCTCTCCCTCGGGCTCCCGTCTGGAAATGGGTTTCCTAATTGGCGTCACCGGCCCCTCCAACCGGTTTTGAACCTTCCCTTGAAAAAGGCACCTCTGGTTGGCCAGTCGTCTCTTAGAAAAGCACCGCTTCTCATACCGGTACCTATTCTCATTTTGAAAATTTATGGTACATTAAAAAGCACGAAAGAGATTTTATCAATGTGATATCTTACTCTAGTACCAAGAAGCAGATATTAATAATTGGAAGGAAGAAAAGAAGAACCAAGAATACTTCTTCCATTGCTACATTAATCAAGCTGATAAATGACAACACAATAGTAATATTAATAATTTACTGTATACTGTTGACAGGTGTATAACAACTGCTACATTCCAGCCGCGCCATGTCTGGCTGGCAACCCAGTATTTCGAGTCAATGAGGATTCTGTGTCCATAGCCGGTGTAGACCTAGCCGATTTCTTTAGTCGAGAAACCGGTTTCCTCCATCCCCCAGCCACCTCACTCCGGCGCCAGATGTCGGCTTCTCTCCCCCCTTTCCATCCTTCCACTGCTTCTACATTGACTTCTAGAAGAAGCCTAGACTCCATGGCCGGGAAAACTCCCAGATGGATTGAATTCTGGACCGATGCCACCACCACAACCAATCGGAGACGTCGGATCAATGGTAGTAACGATTTTAGTGATCAAGAATTAGTGTTTGAAATAAAAACTGTCGAAAAGCTTCCAAAGTGGGTCTCTACCTATCTAGATGAGATCAGTTCGATGTTACGATCTGGAGGGTGGTGCGAATCGGATGTCAAAGAGATGGTACACGTGGCGGCATCTGATATGTCCTCCAATGGGAAAAAAATCGACGGTCAGGATGTGCTCGAGAAGCTTCTTAGAAAGACCGATAGGTGCTCTGATTCGCTTCGACGAGCCGGGTGGAACTCAGACGAGGTTTTGGAATTGCTCCGGTTGGATGATTTGGAACGGCCAAAGCCGGTACGGAGACCCCAGGTGAGGTTACCGCCCAAGGTTCCCCTGGTGGTTATCAGACCTGGATAATGATTTGGATAATTATTATCGGACCTGATTGTAGATTCATGGAAATCCATGGGGCTGCCTTTTGAGGTTTTTTGTGAATAAAAACGGAGGCAACGGTACAGAAAAAGAGATTTAGGAAAATAGTAGAGTACGATTAAAGATCCTTCCATTTTTATTTTTTGATTATGATATTGATTGGTAATAATAGGATTTTAGGACTCTGCGCTCGGATTATTTATCATCTGTAGCACTACGGCCGCAGCAATCTATGTAGTGGGTTGTCATACAGTTTGTTGCAATGCAAAGTTGAAAACTGCACGGATGATTACTCTTATAAATCCACAGAGATCTGACTTTCCCCAAAAGGCGGGAAATTGAATGGAAGCATTTTTCAATTCTTTCGTTTTTAAACAGAGGAAAGCAAACAATGGATAATTTTATTTTAGAAAATTAAAAAAAATCATATTATCAGGAAAAAAAAATTGTTTATTTTTCTTCAAAAAATAAATGCAACCGAACCAATGTTATCAGATAAAGCTTCTCGGTGTTTATTTTAGGACCGGACATCGATCCGATAAAGCTTCGGGTCAACAGTTTACTGGTCGGATTGGCAGGTTAATCGGTTCGACCGCTGATTTTTCAAATAGTTATATGCTTGTTATATTTCAGATTATATACATATTTTATAGATTTATGGTGAAAATAGATATATTAACTTATGTTCTTTGTGCTTTAATTTGAAACTTGAGCCTGTGATTTCTGGAGATTGTATCAATTTTCTGTGATTTGTGAAGATTGTATCAATTTTCTATTTTGCTGTTAGAGAGAAGGCCCGTATGCTTTTTAAATTGAACTCTTTAAAGAATCTTAATAATTTGAAGAAATATAAAAATTTACACGATAACCAACCATAAAAGATCTAGTGTGAAACTAAATGGATCGAAAACAGAAGATGGGTTCTCCTTAACAAGCAGGGTCTCCTCCTCATCTGGTCTCTTTTATTCGTGCTTAGGCTCTCCTCCTTTTTGTCTTTTTCATTTGTGTTAGTTAGCTTTCAGTGTACCAGCTTACTAATTAATGGCTATAACCTGAGCATAAAATCACGATCTTATCTAGTGCGAGAAAAGAATTGCTGTGTTGAGAGGAGCATGAACCATCAAACATGTCCACAGGAAGTTGTTCGAAGAGCACTAGTCAGACTAGTATCAGTTGAGAAATCGGAGGAGGAGAAAGAAGAACAAAATATGTTTTAAACCGGTTTTTTTTTTTCTAAACGCTTCCGTTTTTTTAATAAAACTGATAAAAACCCAAATTTTGGCCAGCTCAACTGTATAAGCGACTCTTTTAAAGAACCGAACCGGACAGGTGACTGGTTCTGGGTTTTCTCGGCCGAACTGACAGTCCGGTCAGGTTCTGATAACACTGAACCGAACTATTAATTTTGGTGGAACCGAATTAACAATTTGGTCCCACTAAATTTCACAATAACAGCACCAACACTCACAAAATCTGAAAACTACCTGCCACACGGCACACTTTTAGAGTTTAATTTAATAAACTAAATAATAAAATCTTCCAGAAACTAATTCAGTCCTTGTAGTTTTTGGATTTTTTGTTGTCAATGCACGTTGAAAAACTGAAATTAAACTATTGATTCGGTCTAAAAAAAATATTGGCTGGGATTAAATTAATAGTCAGTTTCATTTATTTTTTTCAAAGAAGAAAAACTATCATAATTTTGTTTTTTTGTTTAAAAAAATGGAAAAATGGAGGGGAGAGAAATCGAATTCGTATCCTCTGCATTAACTCCAAAGAGAATCTTTTGAGTTAATGCATCTTGATCATCCAATATGTATTAAGATTCGTGCAGACTAGATCCGTACTAATTTTAAAGGGTCCCCTATGTTATAGAAAGAAATCAGAGTAGCTCCGTTTAAAATCAGACGGTTGAAATTCATTAACTCAAAAGATTCACTTTTTGGAGTTAATGCAGAGGATATGCATTCGAGAAATCACGGACAAAGGTTTTTACTGTTTAAGCTTTTGGAACAGGGGAGAATTGATAGCCAGAATTAGAATGTCAGATGCTCTATTTGCTCTGCCAATTTGCATATGTTATTGTCAATGCTCCATAGTCAAATAAATGAAACAATGTGATACAGTGCTGCCTGTTTGGCTTGGCACAGCAGTTACATTTACTCCACGTCGTACTTTTACCAAAACTTATTAATTGAATGCAAAATATGTATCACCGCTGGTCAGTAAGTTCATTTAAATAGCAACCCATTTAATTAAACTGTTCAGTAATAATTTGTCTTGTAATGTTTCATAAAAGAGATGATACTTGATTTTGTATTTATTATCATTTCAAACTAGCAAAATAAATTCTATTTTATTGTATTTTTAGTTTGGACAGTCGACGTAAAACGATTGTGTCAAATCGATTTGTTGATTGGACGATCCGGGACAAAAAAATATTTGTGATCCTAGCTCGGAACAATACAAAAAAACGAGGGCTAAATGTTTATAGAAATAAATAAGCATTAAAATTATAGATATATTCTGTATTATTTTACTTGTGCTGTTTAAAATTAGTGCAGTTGAAAACTAATTCGTCAATTGTTGAACATTTTATAATTAAACTATCAATTATTTTAAAGTTATATCATGAAACCTTCATCCTCCGCACTTTAAAATCGAGCAATACTTTCTCTCTTTCCGAAAGATTCATTATTATACTTACTAGATGAGCAGTCAGAATTTCCTTTATATTTTCGACTTCTTACAGAAAAGCCTCAAATCTGTGCATTAATGTCCATATACAGATATACTGCATTGGTCGTATTATGCTTTTGTTTTTCTCTTTTGTCTTAGTTCTCTACGAGGTACATAACAAGATTCCAAGAATGTGATTTATTTATTTTTGGACGGAGAGGCAGATTTAGAATTTTGTTAGGAGTAAAAAAATAATGAATTAAGTCAAACTCATTTAGCTAATTGAGTATTAGATAAAAAATAATATTTTAACTTATAATTTTCAATATTCTGACTTCTAATTTCCACTGCTCTAACTTGTAATTCTAATTATCAATTAAAATTCAAGAAATATATTCTATTTTTAATCTCAATTTAATTCAAATTATAGATAATAATTTCAGGAGAGGAAGGAGATCTAGAAAGACACAAAGTTAGTCCGGATCCATATATCACCATCAAAAATCAAAAGAGACAGTTGTCCCCTTAGTCCTTAGTCCTTACTGAGGCAGTAGTCTGCTCCTTTTTGGACTAGTATTACAACTATTTTTTTTTATTTGATGAATCTACTCAATCAAATTATTATGTTCTTCTTTGAACCAATTTATTTTATGTCTGAATTGAGTAATAGATCACCTCCAGTGAACTGGAGGCAATGCAATTTGACTCAACAGAATCACAGCTGAACCTTTTACCAATTGCGCAAGCTGTTCAGGAATAACAGAAATAGGAATATAGTTTGTTTGTACTAAAGACAAAATTTACATTTCCTATATAAACACCTCTATGTATACTGTAAGAAATACAATGAAATGAAATACAAAATTCTCCTCTTTTAAATATCTTTCTCTGTTTTTATTGAGGTTGCAATTTTTTTTTTTTAAATAATGTTTTATTCATTCTTGTATCTATTTTTTTTAGTGTTTTTTACAGAAACAAATCTGATCTTCTCTCTTTTTTTAATAAAGAAGCGGAACATATCTTATCTATGTTAGACATATGGTTGAAGACACTACTTAACGAAATAACAATGTGCATATGATAATTTAAAATACTGCTCGATGGATAACACATAACTTAATTTTGTAACAATTGCTTAATTTGTTTGAATAATTACATGAATCTCTCATTTTCAGTCCTTCAAAACCCCCGCAGCAACCTTCCTCTAATGATGTACTATAGTCCCTACTAATTATATGGTTCCTTCTTTTTCAGTTCCCGCGTCAACTTTCATAGGTATAAATACTTAAAAAATAAGATATTAATACTTGCATGCGTAACTTAATACGATCATCCCCTTTTCCAACTCCTCAATAGTTTCCGCATCAACCTTCCTCTAATGAAGTAGTGGGGATCTCATATCACTGCATCAACCTTCCCCAATCGTTCCTGTGTCAACATTCCTCTGACAAATATAGTTGACATCATAGGTATATATATTGCAGTGCATATGTATAAATACTTGCAAAATAAGATATTAATACTTTGATGTATAACTTGATATGATCAAACGCCTAAAGATTAAAGTTTGTACAATGTACATACATATAAATACTTCAGTGCATATGTATAAATACTTATAATACTTGATATTAATACTTTCAGACGTCATCCAACACCATATGTAAACAAATATCAAATTTTGCGGTCCCTCCAGATAGTTATGACAATATTAATACTTTCAGAAATATATATGGTCTCCATGTAGTTTGAGTGGTCCTCTCAGGCATTTATGGTGCATGAATGTTTGGGGGATTTGATTGGGAGGATAATTATTTACGTAAAAATTATTTACCTCATAAGTATAAATATGTCTGTGCATATGATTAAATAGTTGAGAATGACAATATTAATACTTGTTGAAAAAAATTCCAATGCTAGAATTTTGTAATCTCCTAAATAGTTATGGTAGTTATGGTGCGGTAATTTTAAGAATATTTTAGTGCAGAAACTGTTATCACCTCCTAATTTTTTTGGTGTAACTTGAATTATTAAAACCACCCATAAAATATTAGAAAGGATCAAAGTTGCCTTTGGGGCAACTTAACAGTTAACATAAGAAATTAATAATTGAAGGTTCACATTTTACACAACAATGCACACATTTATTTATTAATTTTATTCCATATCAAAAGTAACGTATTTATGTCAAAAGTTGTTATTTTCGGAAAATCAGACGATGCCAGAGGACATACATTTTTTTACAGAAATCATATTTAATAGTTCGAATCCACGAACTTAAAAAATAAGATATAAATCCGTAAGGGTCGATTCGTCCGTAAATGTGCATATTATATGCCTTACTCAGAAAAATATCGTTTGATTATCTGGATCCGGTAAAACATCGGGTATTGGTCATGAAAACTGATCCGCTATGCATACGCGGCACAAAACGCCGCGTAACACTACACTTTGCAATTTGTATGTACTGTGTTAATGGATACGGTACGAGTCGGATGTAAGTATTTTCATACTCATACCTATTAAAATTATCATTAAAATTGATCTTACTCATACCTACTCTTAGCTATTAAAAGTTAATCTTACCTATCATACCCTTACCTGTTAATATTATCGGATAACAAAATGGTAACGAGTGAATAACGGATAATACTAATATAATAATTAATTTTATTATATTTTACAAATAAAAGATCAAAACTTATTATGTTTTACGAATTATATTTTACTCATTACATAAGATAACCATTTAAATTGTTTTTTCTCTAATTATAATTTTTTATTGTAAAATTTGAAATTAATTTGAAAATAAAATTGAGTCATAGACACCATGAAAATTAAAGTGAAAATGTGACTATGTGAGCTAGAATCTTACAGAATTTACATTCCATTCTTACGATTGAGTAAAAATACAAGAAAACGAAGAGGGAAAGAAAAATATATCAAGATATAAACCTGATGCGCTGGAATAGAAAGACACAATTTAGGGCATTGAAATACAAGAGTAAATTTAGGTGCACTGGAAATTGAATTGAATATAAATTATTTTAGATTTTATAATTACCCTATAAGGTAATTGGTACAAATAGTCATTACCCATACCCTTATTCATTTAATTAACGAAACAAAATTCTTACCCATACTCATATCTAATAAACTAACGAAAAAAAAAACTTATTCATACCCACCTTATCGAATATGATACGGGTCAGATAAACGACTAAAAAGTTACCATTGACACCCCTACCTGTGTTTAGTGTTCGGTCGGTGCAACATTAAATGTTCGCCATTGATGGGTCAGGGCTCGGACAGCTTCGACTCGATTAAAGCGTGGAAAGAGAAGAACGAGGCTCGTGTCAGGCGGTGTCACACGTGTGCTGTCGTTTATGCCCCGTGTGGCATGTGCAGTTGTGTGCCCACCATCTCCAACGGTCACCGCTCCAAACATCTTTAATCTTTTACCAAACTTTATTAAAGTTTAATGCACTGTTTAATTAACTTTTAACAATACAGTTATCTGGGAGGCTACAGATTATTTTTCTTCTTCGTGAGATGCACACAAAAAGAGACAAAGTTGGGCCTCCGTGCAGGGCAAAATCGACGAGTTAGAAGAAATAATATTATCTTGTATAAAATATATTTTTTGTTTTTCTTGTAAAAAATAAAATAGATATTATGTAAATTTAAAATGAGTTTAAAATTGTGAGGTTATAAAATTAGAATGGTCAATATGATATGAGATGAACTAATACATACATCAGGAATTAAAGCTCCTATTAATTCACGTTCATATTTTTGTGATTTAAGGTTCAAACACTTGAACCGAACCGCTCTACATGATATGTGTATTAAATTGTGTTTCCAAAACAAGTTTTACATTTTTTTAGAAACTTTTTCTATTTTTTTAAATAGGTACAAAATTGTTACTTCTTATGGTCTTGATTTTTCTAAAAAAAATAACAATTTTGTATCTACCTAACAAAATAGTAATTTTAAAAAATATATATAAAATTCTCTCCAAACACATTTAAAATGCAGATCATATTGAACATTTAAAAATGATTGTTTGAACTTTAAAATCAGAAATATTAATGCGAATTAAATGCACATTAACCCACATCCCATTGATATTATGTACTCTAGAGAAGAAATAAGTAATTTCGAAATTTTTAAAGAGTATACGTAAAATTCTTCCTTTAATTAACAATAAAGTAACCTGGCTAAGCTACAAAAAAATTTCTTTATTTTTTCTTTGTGAGAGGATAAAGAAAGAGACAAGTTGGGCCTCTATGCAGAGCAAAATCTGACGCAGAGCCCAAAATAACTCTAACTCACGTGCAATGCATCCCTTCCCAGGCTCTAGGACGATGGCAATTGGTTTTTTAATACTATTTTATTGTTTTTCTCTGACCTGTTTATTGGTTTTATTTTCCCATCAGTACAATTCTTTCTCTGAAGTCCAATCAGTAAGACAATTAATTGCGATCAAGATATGGAAAATATTAAAGTATTAATAAATCAAAACAAATAAATAACGCAAAATTACAAGAGTATACGCCATTTAAAAAAGTCATGATATTATTTGTATAGGTTATGTGTTGTGATTCGTCTGCTTCGCGATCATTTTTTTGTTGTTGATACCGATTTTATTACGAAATCAGATTGTTCTTACGTAAATGTATCAATCAGGAATCAGCTGGTATCAGACCAGCTATCATAAGAAGAAGCACAATTATCAGACAAACGTATTCTAAAGTTCTTGATCAGTCAATTCATTAGCAGTAACATCTCTCATGAATTCATTCAAGTCCTCTGGGTCTATGTCATGTATAGGGCTTGACTCCGTGGTTGAGGAGCTTGTCCTTTCCAACCTTTATGTACTTGAAGAAATCAAGATCCTGTATATCTGACCCTAATTATTGGTATCAAAAGGAAATATTAGAGAGAGCTTGACTGCTTAAAGAAAGAATCATTGTCTAGATTGGCACAAGAAACTTGTTAGAGCAATTATTGAAAAGGCAATTGTCTGTAGCAATCTATAAAACTTGGTTAGAAAACATCTATTTTTTTTATCCAAACAGTTAAAAAGGATTGCACCTCTAATTAGTTCAAGCAGTTTTGTTAATTTCCTTTAATGAGTCACTAGCATCTAATATTCATAAATCTTCAACAGTAAAGCAATGAAAACTAAATCTCCGTCGAAAGATGCTATCCAAATCAAAATAGCTGATATAAATGGACAAGTAACAAATTAAAAAGTGATCCACAATTTCAGGTTGATCACAAAAGAGAGTTGACTTCACATTGCTAACCCCTCTTAGATAAATTAACTTTTGTTAACACTTTAATTTTTTTACAAGCCGTAAAAATCCTAATTTAAAGGGGTATTTGGCAGCCCAAATTGATTTATAAGTGTGTTTAGTGATGCCCCCAAATTTCATCCATTGGTACAGAAAGTGAACAATACATATTCCTGTTGTGGACTATCTCCACCATATTATGTCAGGAGTATGTGGTTGTAATGAAACAAAAGAAAGTGAGGTACATAGAGTTTGCCATTCTATGGCAGCTAATCCTATAAACAACCTGTTAAATTGTTAAGTTAGAGTAGTACTGCTGTCCACCTGTTAAACCAAAACAGGGTATTATGGCCATTGCCAACCTTTTTTTTTTTTTTTAATCTTTGTAGATGGAAGCTGTGAAGTCGTGAGGAGAAATTGAACTGTTGACATTTGAGTAACCAACAGTTATAGGACCTTTTTTCTAGCCAACTGTGCTACCTCCCTTTCTCAACAACTATTTTATTCATACTTAGATTAACCATATCAACATCGATCCTTAACCTGTCCATAAGGAGGAATGCGAAGCCTGATTAAGCATGCCATTATGCCATTTAACATAGACTTCGAGATCAGTAAATCTAATCCACCATTTTAGATATAAAGCGTTATTTATTCTGTCAAAGTCCAAAACACCTAATCCTATTTGATCAGTGCTTTTACAAATAGTAGACCAAGCTACTAGATGACCCATCACGACATACAAATTGACTTAATCACAATACATAATGGACATACAAATTGACTTAACATTATATATAGTTTTATAGTTTTTCTACATTTTCTGATACTTTTTATTTTTCTTCTTTAACCAAATTTAAAATTTAAACACATAATAATATATATAACTTAATCACTAGCCACTAGGTATGTAACTAAATTTTTTTACGTGCCGCTAACATTTCTGAAACCAGTTCATATCGATTAATTCATGCTTTGGAGAACCGTAAATACAAACACATATTTATAATAAAATTTATTGCTAGACAGTAGAAACCGATATTCTTCAAAGCACCAATTAATGTGCCCATGAATGCTGTTATGCCCATGAATGCTGTTATGTAGGCCTCTGGGATTTTAATTACACAATAATTTATCAATTCAATTATATTCCACTCGGCCGGTCGCACCTCAATCCGAACAAACTCCAATCATACACTTTCCCTCTATGTATCTCGCTCTCTCTCTACCCTGGCAGCAACTAACATGAACCCCAAATTTGGTACATTGCAACTAGGAATAAGACAAAATGGTCAATCATGGCATTGCTCCGGACTCGGTCGACAATCGAGTGTTCTCTAAACAGACCATCAGGTTTCGCTTTCGTCCGGTCTGAGAGATACACATCAGTGTCAGTCAACGTACGCAGCCAACGTGGTGTGCTATTTATTAATTATAAGAAAATTAGAAGCAGACAATTGCATATTAATTATGCATTAACCAAAATATAGTATTGCATTAAGAAAGACGAGAAAAAAAAATAAAAGATATAAAAGGCAAACAAATTATATACCACTAGAAGAAAATCTAAATAAAAATTATTTTGAACTTCTTGTCTGTACTCGGTTGTATGTGTTCGTTGGTTCGCATTTAAAGACTTCGATTGATCAACATAAAAATCTCAAACCAAATTTTTTTTCAGGAATTTATGTATTATCACGTTAGAGGTATAGCTTGCCATCTCCATAATAAAAAAAAATATATATTAATGTATATTAAAATTTAATTAAATATTTTTTCTTTTAAAGTTTTTATACAGTCCAACATTCTTCCTAAAATGTTCAATGTGTGATTGTATCTCATTGGTTATAGTTTCACTTTATGATTTTGAAAACTTATGTTCAAATTTCAATTGTTGCACATTATACATTTTACGTTTTAGCATCTGTAACTTGAATTTTCTATTTGAATTGTTACTTAAATTTTCTATTTGAATTGTTGCCGGACGCGCCCCTATTCACAAAGGAAGCAAAAGAGTTTACACAATATTGTTGCATGTCCTTCAACTACAAACCGGGTAATGGGTAGAAAATCTCTCTTTGGCACCACAATTGGGGTAATGAAATATAAGGTTTGAATTACAAAACCTATACACACATGCTCAGGACCCCAACATCATCCTGGCGGATGCTTCACGAACCAACACAATAATGGAACTATTCACACATCGGCTAACAGAAGAGGCAAGTGAGGAATTAGAAACCTTGAAACAGAAGCTTGCACATGTCACATTAATAAAAGCGCAAGATGATGGACTAGAATGGCGATGGTCAGATATAGGGATATACACGGTGAGAAACGCATATCAAAGGCTGAAAGATGGACCTAGAATACAAAGCTCGATACATCGAATTTGGAAATTAAGAACACCACCACGAATGAAGGTATTTGAATGGTTGCTACTTAGAAATAGATTGCTAACAATTGATAACCTCAAGAAGAGAGGTTTTCAATTAGTTAGTAGATGTGTCTTATGCAAGACGGATCAGGAAACAAGACGTCATATATTCAACCATTGCACCTTTGCTACAGCTTTGCATGAAGAGATCACAACAACAAAGTAGGCACTTATCGCGAGGGTACTCCGTCGCGAAAAGTACCGTCGCGAAAAGAAAAAGAACAGTTGTGAGGGTAAAAAGTGACTTTTTGCGATGGAGTACCCTCGCGATAAGTGCTACTTTGTTGTTGTGGATGGCAAGAGTGATACCAAAGAGGATGACTTTAGCGAATGCTGGTGCATCAAGAATACAATTCTTGATAAGCGCAAGAAACCCAGTGCAACACAAATTGACAATATTAATCACACAATTAAAATTGTTGTTGATCCGCTACATCACCGCCCCACACACACAATATTGACTGAAATTGCACCATAAAATAAGTTGCTTCACTGTTATTTTTTTTATGATAGCCCATACAATCTATCCACTCATACACTGACACATTATATTCCTGCACATGCATGATTTGAACTCTTGTTTTTCTTTAGAGGACTTATGACACTACCGCATGCACTGAGCAGTTTCGCCTCTAGTTGTAATAAAGTGAGCTACGTGCTTATGGTCTGTTCCGTGATTTTTATTTTTACTCAAAAAAAATATATTTTAATATAAATAACTAGATTTTTAAAAGATTTTTATTTCTACCCAAACCGCTAGGAATATTTGCGGTTGAATTAACAATTCAAACCGCAAGGAATATATGCGGTTTGAATTATTAATTCAAACCGCAAATATTCCTAGCGGCTTGAATTAACCAATCACCAAAAAATTTATTTATTATTTTATTAAATGATAACTTTTCACCGATAACCCTAAAGTTATTTTTATTACAAAGAATTATATTATAAAATTTTAAAATTTCGTTTATTATTTTATTAAATGGTAATTTTTCACCGATAACCCTAGAAATTTATTCACCGATAACCCTAAAGTTATTTTTATTACAAAGAATTATATTATAAAAACTTATCAATAATATAAAATTTCGTTTATTATTTTATTAAATGGTAATTTTTCACCGATAACCCTAGAAATTTTTTCACCGATAACCCTAAAGTTATTTTTATTACAAAGAATTATATTATAAAAACTTATCAATAATATAAAATTTCATTTATTATTTTATTAAATGGTAATTTTTCACCGATAACCCTAAAATTATTTTTATTACAAAGAATTATAATATAAAAACTTATCAATAATATAAAATTTCGTTTATTATTTTATTAAATGGTAATTTTTCACCGATAACCCTAGAAATTTTTCACCGATAACCCTAAAGTTATTTTTATTACAAAGAATTATATTATAAAAACTTATCAATAATATAAAATTTCATTTATTATTTTATTAAATGATAATTTTTCACCGATAACCCTAGAAATTTATTCACCGATAACCCTAAAGTTATTTTTATTACAAAGAATTATATTATAAAAACTTATCAATAATATAAAATTTCATTTATTATTTTATTAAATGGTAATTTTTCACCGATAACCCTAGAAATTTATTCACCGATAACCCTAAAGTTATTTTTATTACAAAGAATTATATTATAAAAACTTATCAATAATATAAAATTTGTTTATTATTTTATTAAATGGTAATTTTTCACCGATAACCCTAGAAATTTTTTCACCGATAACCCTAAAGTTATTTTTATTACAAAGAATTATATTATAAAACTTATCAATAATATAAAATTTCGTTTATTATTTTATTAAATGGTAATTTTTCACCGATAACCCTAGAAATTTATTCACCGATAACCCTAAAGTTATTTTTATTACAAAGAATTATATTATAAAAACTTATCAATAATATAAAATTTCATTTATTATTTTATTAAATGGTAATTTTTCACCGATAACCCTAGAAATTTATTCACCGATAACCCTAAAGTTATTTTTATTACAAAGAATTATATTATAAAAACTTATCAATAATATAAAATTTCGTTTATTATTTTATTAAATGGTAATTTTTCACCGATAACCCTAGAAATTTATTCACCGATAACCTTAAAGTTATTTTTAGGGTTATCGGTGAAAAATTACCATTTAATAAAATAATAACTGAAATTTTATATTATTGATAAGTTTTTATAATATAATTCTTTGTAATAAAAATAACTTTAGGGTTATCGGTGAATAAATTTCTAGGGTTATCGGTGAAAAATTACCATTTAATAAAATAATAAATGAAATTTTATATTTTTATAATATAATTCTTTGTAATAAAAATAACTTTAGAGTTATCGGTGAAAAATTATCATTTAATAAAATAATAAATAAATTTTTTGGTGATTGGTTAATTCAAGCCGCTAGGAATCCTAGCTGTTTGAATTATTAATTCAAGCCGCTAGGAATATTTGCGGTTTGAATTAATAATTCAAGCCGCATATATTCCTTGCGGTTTGAATTGTTAATTCAAACCGCAAATATTCCTAGCGGTTTGGGTAGAAATAAAAATCTTTTAAAAACCTGGTTATTTATATTAAAATATTTTTTTTTTTGGGTAAAAATAAAAATCACGGTGGACTGTTTGTCAAAAAATTTAGGCTGAGTTGCTATAATTTGCAGCCGGAGAAAAGAAAAAGGAGAGGAGAAAAAGAAAAAAAGGAAAAGAATATAATAATAAAATCTGCTTTACTCGAGACAATTTGTTTTGAACGTGTTCATCAATAATTCAATATATAAGCATATTGTATCCATTAAATACATAAAATATGTAATTTGCATTTGTCAAAAATAAACTGGATACTTATTTAATGTGTAATGGATGCGTGATGCACCTCGATAATTGATATTCCTACTTAGAACGACCCGATCTCAGATGATTGTAATATGTGCGAATATCTCTTTGTTAAAACGTACAAGAGTTTCTTTTTTTAGCTTTGAAAAATACAGATAGTAGTAATTTCTTACAGCCTTAAATTTCCGGAGCATTAACCGAAAAGGATGTTCAATTCTCTGCAATTAACCTGGAACCGTTTAAACAAGCCTTAAACTCGTGTCTCTCCTACAATATTGTAGGTAGGGATGTAACATAATTTTTATATATGAGTAGGTAAAAAAGTTACTAATACAACTAGTGAGTTACTGAACTAATTTAGAAATAGATAATAATCTGATTATATATAAATTTATATTCATATTTCAAAACTAAGAGTAGACAATTGTCTACCTCTGATTCAATGTGACTCTGCCACTGACAATAAAAGATAAAATGAATTCTAATCGAGTTGAAAGAAAAAATCAGATCAATTTAAATATAAAATGTCCAATTTAAAATTCGTTCAAACTCGCATAAACGACTTGGAATCTAACGTGACGAAATTAGAAAACTTATCTGATCGAAATTCCTATGTTATCAGGTCGTACTTCATTAACTTCAGATGTGGGACCGTTACTTTCTAACTTTGTAAGGACAGCATCAATTTTATTTTTATTAATATTCATTTATTAATTATAAAATAATAAAAATGTCCAACTTAACCCAGACTAGTCATTAAATGGTCGGTTGAGAATAAAAATGAGGACCATCCATTAAATGGCCAGTTCGGAATTTTTTTTTATTTTTTTAAATATTTGGTAGATTACTCCTTTTGATGTAGAATTAACAAAATTATACTCAAATACGCTAAATTACTTGAAATTATGTTAAATTACACTAAAAAGGTAAATTACGCTAAATTAAGCTAATTTAACTTAAAATAATGCTAAATTACGCTAATTATGCTGAAATAGGCTAAATTACGCTAAACTACGCTAAATTACACTAAATTAGGCCGATTTTGTGCCATCATTCATAAATCATAAAAAATAGTAAAAAATTCCAAAAATAGTAAAAATTGGTATTCTACAAGTTCATTATATAACCAATTTACTGAGCTACTTAGATCGAATAATAGAAATGAATATCTTAGTCAGAAACTTCAACCCAAGTTTTGAGGCTCTTTCCTTTGTTTTTTGGCGATTTTGAATTTCAAAAGACAGCAAAACTGTCACCCACACATGCATATTTTCGCAAGCTTTTTGAAAAGTGATCATTTGCTGAAATCAGACACTCGAGCGCCGTTTTATGGCCGTTTGAAGTTTCGTCGTCGTTTTTCGCCTTCTCAGTGAAGATATCGTATCTCTTACCGTAATTTAGCGTATTTTAACGTAATTTAATATAATTTTAAGTAATTTAGCGTATTTTAGTATAATTATGCTAATTATACATCAAAAAAAGTAATCTACCAAATATTTCAAAAAAAAAAAGTCCCAACCGGCCATATTTTGTAATTAATTTTTGATATTAATAAAAATCACGGCCACTTGGGCATTGACAAGGAAGCGGGTTCTTCGAAGGTTAAAGAGGAGAATATAGATGCTTTTATTAGAGGAGAGGCTACGGTACATTGCAATGCACGGATTGGTTCGTGCATTGGATTCATATCTCTGTTTTCAAAGTCCAAATAATCAATCCGAACCGTTCAATATTATTATCATATGAAAATATATTTGGAGATCAAATTTTATATTTTTTTGAATTCTTTTACTATTTTTTTAGACAATTAGAAAATTACTTGATAAAAAATTCGGGACCATCCAAGAGTAATGTTTTTCTACCTACCTAAAAATAGTAAAAAAAATTCCAAGAAATATAAAATTTGATCTCTAAGTATATTTTCATATGATAATAATATTGAATGGTTCGGATTTATTATTTGGATTTTAAAAACGGAATTATGAATCCAACACACCGACCGATCTGTACATTGCAATGTACCATAGACTCACTCTTATTACAATGAATATTTTATTTGTACTAAGTCTTCATTTTCAATCTTGCTATGCTTTATAAATTTTAAAAGAAGATAGGAAGATAAATTAATTTAATAATTCTTTTCATCCCCTTTCGGATCGTGCCGTTCTCTCTCTCTCTTTCCTTTTTTTAATCTATTATTTTATGGAGCATGAAGTAATAAAAGTCTTAAGAAAGTTCCTCGGCCCATAACAACTATAAAAGATTTGAGGCTAGCAGTGCTGTCTATTTTGTTGGGCCTTCAACTCCGATTATTTTCTTGAATTATGATCCATTATTCGATAAATTAATTGCGCAGATGTTATGCCACCTTGAGTCCATATTGTCGACGGTACCGTAAAAGATTCCCTTTTACAATTAGCTATTTACGGTTGAGATTAACTCTCAGCCGTTTGAGATCCGGGCTGACTGAGGGGGCAGTATTATTGGACTAATTCGTGCCAATTTAAAAAGAATGGTCCAAATCAAATCAAGTAATTGTAAAAGATTCCCTATTACGGTACCGTCGGTGATATGAATTCATGCCACCTTTTGGGTTCGGCTCCATTTTGAATTTCTTTTATTTTTCTTTATCAGATGGCTCAGATTGAATCTAACTAAGATAGCTGCCCACTTACTATTTGAACAGTGATCAGATTATTTTGAGATCGTTTCATCTAAAATCAGACGGCACATATTCGTCTAAATTCCAAACTTCGCAGGCTTCGTGCCGAATTCATATTACTTAAGGTAACAAAATATTTCTGATTAGATCCGGACCATTCAATCAGAATCTACATGAATATTAAAGGAGCCTGTTATTCCATTCTACTTTGGACCGAATTAGCACGGATACTATGGAAGCTGATATTAACACTATAAAATATGTTATTAACACAACACATTTCAAAAATTATATTTAATAGACAAAATTGTCCTCAGCAATCAATTACTTCTTTTGCTCCCTTAATTTGTAAACTTTTTAATGCTAATATATTTTTTAATGTACTTTCTTAATCTGTCTATCTTTTTCATAAGAAAAAAAAAGGCAATAAATTGGAGCTATCAATGATTCAATGTAACTTATCAAGCTATTAGAAGGTTCTTTTTTGGTTCTACTCTTTTCTTTTGAAACAAACTTTTTTTATGGATCGCCTTCTATTATCTGAATTGAAGTCTTGTTTATCCACCGTCTCATGAAATTCCCCCACCCCCTCTCTCCATCTAAAAATAATAATAAAATTAAAATTTGTGTATATCTCTCTTCCCAACAGCAAAATAATTTTTCGACAATTAATAAGTTTAATTATAACACAAATTTTCAAAATATTACAACATAGAGCATGGATCTTCATTCAAAGAATATATTATAAACGTTTTGCATTTTGAAAAACCCTTTTTCTAACATGTTTTTTCTTGATTTCTTCATTTAAATGAGTTTTATTATCTATAACAAATATAGTAATCAATATATTCAACGAAAAATAATTGAAAATATCCCGTCTGAAAAAAATAATGTTGGTGAAATTTATATACAATTAGTATCGATAGATTTATATCCAACCAAAAATATTTTACCATTTTTTTTTTCATTAAGTAGATACTTGTGGAGTTGGGTAAAACAAACGTATATATTGATAGAAATATATTATAAACGTATACTTGTGGAGTTGGGTAAAATATTTTATTTTTGTAATATATTTAAAATCTTAAAAGTACGATAAAATATATAAATAACAAATATGATCAAATATTTATTTAATTTATTAATTTAACTTTTAAAGAAAGAAAAATATATAATAATGTATGGGAGTGAAGGAATATTCTTATTTTTTTTTAACTTTTAAGGAAAGAAAATCCTATAATGATGAATGAGAGAGATACAATTTTTAAAGGAAATAGTTAATGAAGGATAAATTTGTCTACATATTAAAATATCTAAATAGTGTTGTGTTAATAAAAAGATTAGTAGTGTTGATATCATGACCCGGATACTAATTGAACAGTCCGAATCTAAATAGAAAGATTATATTATCTGTTTGGTGCCTTGATAACTTTTTACTAGTATTTTGACTCGTTTTACTGGATATGTCTGAATTTTAAAATGGAGGATTATTCAATCGGATCAAATTCAGTTAAAAATAAGATTTGTACAAGAAAAATTTAAGATTCATACTAATCAAGTGGTAAAAATTTGGGAAAATTGTTTTTATGTCACTTTAAAACATGAAAATTAGAAAATTGCCACCCAAAACATAAAATTAGTTATTTACCACTCTAAAATCATTAAATTTATGAAATTGCCACAATTATACATCTAATATACATATTTGATTACAATTATTCTGAAAAATATTGTATAAAAAAAGGTATTTTGATATTTCCAAAATTACCCCTTACCCCTTCCTCCTTCCGAATTCACCCATTTCCGCTACCACCCATTATCTCAATCGGTCCATCGGTGGGTCGTCGGAGTCGCAGTCGAAGTGGAAGAGCGAGTGCGAGAGCGAGCATGATTATCCTTCGGTGCCAATCGCCATCTCCATGGAAGGCTCTAATGCTGCTGATTTATGTGTTGCTCCTCCTACACTGCGCTGTCTCCTCCTCCGCTGCATCAGATCACAACAACAATCATAATAATGGCATGAAGATGAAGAAAAGCAAGGACAAGGAGAGCAACAAGTTCAGAGATCGCACTGCCATTGACGATATCGGTGGTAGCGGAAATGGGTGAATTTGGAAGGGGGAAGGAGTAAGGGGTAAGGGGTAATTTTGAAAATATCAAAATACGTTTTTTATACAATATTTTTCAGAATAATTTTAATCAAATATGTATATTAGATGTATAATTGTGACAATTTTATAAATTTAATGATTTTAGAGTAAAAAAAAACTAATTTTATATTTTGAAATGGTAATTTTTTAATTTTCATGTTTTAGAGTGGTACAAAAACAATTTTTCCTAAAAAATTTAGTGTCGACCATGAGACCGCTTTTTATCCCTTCCTAAATATTTACTGTAATCGTAGAACCGGTTCAACTCTTCCTCTTTTAGTTTAGTTTTTACCGTCGCTGGTTCACCTCTCTTGAAAAAAAGCGCGGATATTGAAGCGGTCGGAGCAAGGTTTTCGGCGTCCTTTGTATGATTGTATCTATTCCGTTCTTTTGTGGGAAAGCCAAAACTTCACAATTGAAATTTTTACCCATTTCGACTCGTTTCGCCGAATAGGTGTAAATTTTTACTGCAACGGTAGAACCGGTTCAACTCGCCTCTTATTTAGTTCAGTTTTTACAGTCGCTGGTTCACCTCCCTCCTCCCTTGAAAATAAAGCGCGGATTTTGAAGCCGTGCGGAGCAAGGTTTTCTGCGTCTTTTGTATCTATTCTGTTCTTTGGTTGTCGCTGTTCCTCTTACTGTTTCTCGGCGAGAATGACAACTGGCGCGGCTATCGTAAAACTCGGCGACCATTTCAAGCTTACAGAAGTTCATCTATGGTTAGTAGTTCCCTTCTACAATTTTGTTTTCTCCGCTTCTTCTCGTACTCCTGCTCCTCTCCCTTGATTTGTCGGCGAAGTTGCTACTTTAACTTTCTCCATTTTTGAGAAAAAAAATTAAGCGAAATGTAGGGTTTTATGACTTTTATCGGGGAATTGTGTACGGACGAAGCGGGCGTTGCTCCTTTGGTCCATTGCGCATGCACAAATAGAAGCTCTTATAATTTTTTTATCGATCTTTGCAAATTTTGGAACTTCTTTAATAGCCATATAGAACGGGAATAAATCAATCTGCTATACCCATTTTTAGCAAGGTTACATTTTTGGAGGCTATTTTAATATGCTTCTGTTGAACAGGGATAATTTAAATCTCTACGGAGGCTTTCATGCTCGAGGGACCCATTTATATTTTGACGAGGAACCTGTGGTAAAGTGCTCAGCCTTTTCACTCTTTCCTGAAATTCGACCATTCCCTATTTAAGTTATGTACATGATTTTGTAACCGTTATAGTGAGGATTCAGGGTGACCATTATCACAAGCTATACTAAATATAAAGTGGAAAAAATAATGAAGAGGAGATTTTATTGGTACAAGGACCAGAGATGTATTGGTACCAATATACAAGAATGATAACCTTGACCTTTTGTGTTGTTGCAGAGCCCTTCTGCTATTACTGGTTTGATCAGTACAAGTACAGTCATCACAGCACCTGAAGAAGGTAACCCTTTGTCTAGTCAAAAAGGACAATTCTTATCTGTTGTAGTGAAAACGTGATCGACTAAATGTTCATTCATCCTACTTATGGTTTAGTCATCTTTACTGCATCTTCACTCACATGATTATTTTTTTGTCTCTTCCAACTAACATTTTCATTTCCAAATTTCAAAGAAGATATACAATTAGCTAATGAGATGGATGCGTTGGGTCTGCCGGTCTCTTTCATTTCCTCCAAGGTTAGAATAAATTCAATCTATTTTGGATGTGTTTGCTAACTAAACCGGGAATTTTATGTTTAAAAGTAACACCAATCATTTCCTATATTGGGGATTTGGCTGTTTGCATGTAGCAGCAAACCAGATTGACCTGATCAAAGTTGTATTCCATTAAATATTGACAGCTTTGCCAGTATAAAGAAGCCCTCCCCCCTCCTTAAAAAAATAGAAGAGTTCAAAATGAAACTAAAATCAACCATGAAGAATCAGAATTTGGGTTATGATAAGAGAGGTCAATGGAAAGTATACAAATCTTTTATTAAGCGCGATTTTATAGTCCTGCCTATGTAAATAGTTTTGAGAAGGTCAGGTGCTACTTGAAGACAGCATATATGTTGGGTTTATTTGCAACTATGTAGAAACCTTTGGTGTAGTTTTGCAGGAAAAAATGAAAAGTTATCACTTGCTCAAATTAATCAATATTGCACTGAACTTAACATGTAGTTGCTTTTGGCAGAAGAATTCTACAGTAAAAGGTCGAAAGAAAAAAGGTACCATGGAAAAATCTCAGAGCGCACCCTCTAAAGTCGGTGAGAGCAAAGATGCAAGTGAAATTACGAGAAGTGAAAGTTATTGGGAACTAGAAGACCCTGACAATTTTACCAGTGTTATGTATGATTGTAATGCACAATTCTATGACGACTGGAGGGTGCAGTGGGATGATTTCTACCAGAGATATTATTTCTACAACATCCAATCAGAAGACTCTACCTGGGACCCTCCCCCTGGCTTGGAAAATTATAATATTTTATCGAAAAAATTGGATGAGAACGGTATGCCTGGTATGCCAGTTTTTCCTTGGATATTTAGAAATTTTCAGTTGGACCCTTGGAATTACTTGCTGGAGTAAGAAACATTTTTTTTTCTTATCTATGGGACAGAGGATAGTTTTTGTGTGGCAGCATCAAATAGTGAGCTTTCTCCACCTGCACAATCCACAGAAGATAGGTATGATAGCCTATCTAGTTCAATAATATAAGAGGGATTACAGTATCACCAAAGACCACAACCTCGCTTTTGTATTTATATTTCAATATCTAATATTCAAACTGTTGATCTTGTTCTTTTCACAAGAGATGAGTCCATGTAAAATTTTATAATTTTTTGAGTTCATTTTGATAAAGATCAAGAGTCCATAAAATGAACAGACCTGGTTAACAGTGATAAATTAAATATAGTGTGTTTATTTTGCCATCTTGATAAATGAACTCCAAAAATTATAAAATTTTGTGGAGACAAATCTCTCAAGACAAAGATCAACAATTTGGATTTAAATTTGAAATATTAATTGAAAAAAGAGGTGGTTGCATTTTGTGGCAAAAAAAAACTTGTGGTACGAGAATTCTCTAAATAGAAATCCCCAGAATATTTGAGAAGAGTACCAGATCAGTTATCCTAATATAGTGCTATATCCAAACTCATTTGATTTGCGTCCTGACTGGTACATTCTGACATCATACAACTACCGTAAGGTAATACCTTTATTCTACCCTTTAATGTCCTTCTATTGAATAACCTCTTGTGAATATTTGGTTTTACCAGTGCAGTACTGGCAATTGATGAAGTATATGATGAAATATTGCATAACGGTACCGACACTGACTATGGAACCGAGAAGCGTACCATATCTATCAAGAGGAAAAAGAAAAAGAGAGTAAGGAAGTCTCGTTCACGTAAGGCCCTATAAGTAGCTACAACCAAACCTCTATTGTTTCGCAAACATTGCATACATCTTGGCATTTTCTGGAACCATTTCATAAGAAATGTGCAAAGAAGGGGAAAATTGACAATTCCAAATCATGTACCGACTGATGCATCCTGCACCTATATTTTCATGCTAGATGCTGACGGCAAAATCGGACCTGACCCTCACCATATCTAACCTAGAGTTTTTTGGGGATGATGGCCCAAAACCACCCTATGGCTCTATAATTTAACATGATGACTCGAGTATGACAGTGACCTGAAAGCTAAAACTAGCGCTATCTGAATTACCATATAACATGACTGATCTGAACACAAGACGTCAACCCAGCCCTGATCCAACACGGCTTTAACCAGCTGCAGATCTAAGTCATACATAATGTACTAGCTGATATAATATACCGAAGTAAAAAATCAACTAATCACCATTCTACTTATATCTCCTTTGTTCAGAACAAATATTACGAGATGCAACTGATGGGCCCCTTTCTGCTGACATCAGCAAGTATTGGAACCAGAGGTATGTGCTGTTCTCTCGGTTTGACAGCGGTATAGAGATGGATGAAGAAGGGTGGTTCTCTGTTACGCCAGAGGCTATCGCCAAGCATCATGCGTCTCGATGTTGTATGGGTACAGTGGTTGACTGCTTCACTGGAGTTGGTGGTAATGCCATCCAGTTCGCCATGAGGTATGTATGTGCTACATATCAGTTGTTATTGTAGCTGTTTGGTCCTGTGCCGATCTCTCTTTGCCTTCGTATACGAGAGGTTAGCAGGACCTTACCTCTCTTACCTTGCAAATTGCAATCTTGAGTTTTCTGTTAACAGATTATCTGAAATAGTAAAGTCCAGTCATGTCTGGTCTAGTGCTGGTAATAGAAAACTTTGTGGTGCTGCTTTTGTAGCTGTTTCGGGGAGTTGGTAATTTTATAATTAAACTGTTTTCTGTCTCTATTGAACTCTGATAATTAAAATTTGTTATTTTCAGGAGCAACCATGTAATCGCGATAGATATTGATCCACAAAAGATTGCATATGCACGCAACAATGCGGCTATTTACGGGGTTGATGGCCTGATAGATTTTGTTGTAGGTGATTCCATTCAGATAGCCCCACACATAAAGGCAATACTAATCTTTTCTTGACACCATTACTAATTTTAATGAAAAAAATGAAATATTTTGGCTTTTCCATTTTACAAATGTAAAATTGTTGTTGCCAATTGCAGGGTACAACTGTTTTCTTGTCGCCTCCTTGGGGTGGACCTGGTTATGTAAAGGCTGAAATATATGACATCCAGACCATGCTTAAGCCTCGTGACGGGTGATCCATTTTTTTTTCAGTTTGTCATTATTTCCTTATATTTTTTTTAGTAAGCTACTGGTAGCAAGTAACCCTGATAAAAGTAGTCGCAAGTTAAGCTCACAATTAGTCATATTTTAACATTTACTAGCTAGTTAGGCTAAATAGTATCAATTTTATCAATTATACACCGCCATTATGATTCACATAAGTCAATTCAATCTATTTTATATTTCAGGGATAATTTTCTACATACCCTTCAAAACATCTCCAATTTCTTATTTACCCCTCAAGACTTCAATTTATCTTATTTATCCCTTAACTCTCGCAACAGCTTCTTATTTACCCATCACTTAACTAGTTCTAAGTTATTTCTACTTACTAAATTACCCTCTCTTTTCTTTTCTACATCAACACTGAGAGGGAGAAAGAATCCTGATGCAAATATCTTCGTCTTGCTTCCCTGTTAAAATCACAAACAAAAATAAGGGGACTCTTCATAAGAATCTCTCCGACTCTCCCACATTTGGATGAGCACCCTCCGTACAGGGACCTCCCTGATTTCTACTAAAAATGTAGACTTGTTTTTTATTGGATTGCAAGAGGAGGACCTCGTTAGGATTGAAGAATTGCTTCAATTCTTCCGTCAAAAGTTTCTTGGAAATTTTATCCAAAACTCTTCCGAGTTAATAAGAGAAAGCCTATAAAACAAGCAGCTAATCCAAAACTGTTCCATCAAAAGTTTTTTGATGCGCAAAGGAGCAAGTAGATAGGTGCTACCAGACAGATCAGAAGAAGTAGAAAAATCATTTAGAACTGGTTCCTGTAAAGAAAGAAAACGGAAGGGCAAGTCTGTCTTTTATTTTTTTAATCAAAAGTTTTTAACTTTTTATTATTTAATTAGAGATAATTTGGAATTGGTTAAGTGATGGGTAAATAAGAAACTGTTGTGAGAGTTAAGGGATAAATAAGATAAACTGAACACTTGAGGGGTAACTAAGAAATTGGAGATGTTTTGAAGGATATGTAGAATATTATCCCTATATTCTAACCAAATAAACTGTTAGTCGTGCAAGTCGTCACAAAAGAAGCCAAAGCGAAAAAGAAACAAAAGAAGGGTTAATGAAGTAAAGGGTCCAATATGTGAATTTCTGCCTTTTCATTTCAATACTGACTAAATGCACCTTATTATTTATTTTTTCTCAGACATTTTCTTTTCAAACTTGGGATGGAGATTGCTTCAAGAGTGGTCATGTTTCTTCCCAGAAATACTGACCTGAACCAATTGGCTGAATTGGCTTTATCTGTTGATCCTCCTTGGTCACTTGAGGCATGCTATTTTTCAAACTTCCTTGTCAATTTTCCTTTTTTTATTGGTATATAGGTGGAATATATTTGGTGCCATGCAAACTGAGAAATATCATGCATACCCCTGCAGTACCATCATATCACCACCGAAGCTAGCAATCTAGCAACACACCTTCTGTACTCAGCTGTCCGGATTTATTAATCCAACACATATTTGTTTAGTTGTCATATTTTGGGTGGTCTTCCTGGATAATTGTTGGTACTACTTGTTTTGCGGGGTTGCACTTGCAATTCTGTCTCTAATGTATCCTTGACCCTTTTTAGTTCTGCCTTTATGGTAGTATAACTACATGGTGTTCTTAAATAAGGAGGGATTTCTTGGATATTCTAATAATAACATTTGTATAATAAGCTGGGGCACCCTGATACCAGTATTAACTCTCTACTAAGCTGCTACTTTACCTTTAGATTTTAATCTTCTAGAGTTGTTTATTATTTTTAATGTGAGTTCTAACTAAACTTTACCCTCGTGGACAATTTTGTAGGTTGAAAAGAACTTCCTAAATGGCAAGTTTAAAGCAGTAACTGCATACTTCGAGAAAAAAGACAACAATTGTTAATTTTAAAAAGAAAATGACATGTGCTGTTTAAAATCTTGTAATACATATGTCTAATATGTAGTTCATTAATGTAATATATATATAATATTTTCTGAAGGATGTTTCTTTTTGAGTGAATAATATTTTTGAGAAAGAATTTATTTTATTTGATTGGAATATTTAGTTTTTTGTGTTTCTCGGACCCCGTCCTCTCTCGGAATTAGAAATGAGGTTCCTCTTTTTATGGTTGCACCAATTGTTGGTATAGAATGCCCGTTTATTTTGATAATTGTTCGATAATGATGGTGATATACTGATATCGCGTTCAGGTCATTTAGCAACTTTTCCCTTTGTTGTGCTTTAATTTATTTTATTGATAATCTCCTGTTCTTTTATATGAGAGCATGTCAGTTGATTATTTTATTGTGCTAATTTTGAAGCTACAAAATAGAGAAGATAGTACAACAAAATTTTGTAAATTTTTTTTTTGTACAAAAATAGGGAAGCTGTGCTAGTGATAATTTCGAGGAGTGGTTAATTGTTGACACATTCATGCAGACAAATATCATTTCCTTCTTAATGTTTGTGTTTATAAAATTTACCTTGGAATTTGAAGATACTAGTTAGATTATGCGAGTGAGACTGGTAATATGCGTATTACGGATTTTTTTTTTTTTTCAAGCTCGACAGTAAACTGTCAAGACATATTACGGATTGCGGATTGTTACCTGCTATGAATTCATATCTTGATTTTTTAAGTTCAAACAGCTGTTAAATATTATCTCCACATGAAAATGTAATTAGAAACCAAAATTTTCATTTTTTTAGAAATTATTTACTATTTTTTATAGGTAAAAAATCACTATATTTTAATGGTTCAAAATTTCTAGATCAAGTGGTTTTCTACCTATTTAAAAATAGTAATTTAAAAAAAATGTATAATATAGTATTCAAGTACAATTTTATATGATAATTATGTTTAACAGTTCGGATCGACTGTTTGAACTTAATATATATATATATATAGAGAGAGAGAGAGAGAGAGAGAGAGGAGATCCACTTACAATATTTAAAAGTTACAACATCTTATAACATTTTAGTTTTGTGATTTTTAAAGTCCAAACAGTCGATCCAAACCGTTCAACATGTAATCTGTACTAAAATTTGCTTGGAGATCAATTTTTACATTATTTTGAATATTTTTACTATTTATTAAGTATTTTACAAAACTGTTGTTTTTAGATAATTTTGGACCACTAAAAAACAATAGTTTTGTAAAATACTTAATAAATAGTAAAAAAATTCAAAAAAATATAAAATTTGGTCTCCACGCACATTTTAGTACATATTACATGTTGAACGGTTTGGATCGACTGTTTGGACTTCAAAATCACAAAACTAAATTGTTGTAAGATGTTGTACCTTCCAAATGTTGTAGTGGTACGTTTGGATGAGAGTTAGAATAGCTAGAATAGTGAAATTTTAGAATAGTAAATGAGAATAGAGAAAAAATAGTGATTTTTAGATTAGTGTGAAAGTGGTGCCATTCGGATTAGTAAAAATTAGGGCTGCTAATGAGCTTGACTCGGCTCAGACTCGGACTCAATGAGAGAAGCATAACGGCCCGGCTCAGACTCGGCTCGATTTTGAAAGAAAAAACTCGACTCGACTCGGCTCATGTAAATAATTAACTCGGCTCGGCCGGGCCGAGCTGGCTCGCGAGCCGGCTCAGACCATATTTGAGCTTTTTCACAACATGTAACAGCTATTTGTTTGATTAACGCAATATTCTAAAAAAAATATCTAAAAATATATTAATCGCAGAGCAGATCAGAACAGTGAGAACAGTGAGAGATCGCAGAGCCAACGAGATCTCTCAACAAAGAAGTTATTTAATCCATATAAATATATTATAATATTACATCATATTTAACTAAACGATTACAAAATTTGTGTAATGAAGCACAAATCCTTCAACAGGCTCCACTCTAAATGTGAATTCCTAATTCAGATGTTACTTTTTATAAAAGATGGATCATGATAGGTGTATTTTATATACACCGTCGGTCTAGTTTTTATCATAAAATAACACCAAATATCTTGTATTTTGGATATAAAGCGAATATAATACACCAAGAATCAAGTTACTTGCGTTCGCTCGATGTTTCAATGCAGGAAACAGTGCAAAATGAAGAAAAACTGCCCAATGCGGACGCATTCTCCACCAGTGCGGACGCACTGGGTACTTAGCCAAATTATCCAGCAGCGCAGACCTCACAGACGAAAAGTCCGAGCGTAATGCGTCCGCATTCAACATTCAGTGCGGACGCATTCGCTACTTAGCCGATTTTTGCGACTTTCAGAATTTTCCGAAATACAGAAGTTCAAGGCCAGTGCGGACGCACTGACATCCAGTGCGGACGCACTCAGTACTTAGACTATTTTTGAAATCTTCAGATTCTTTGGAAAACAGAAAACAACATGCCAGTGCGGACGCACTAAAATCCAGTGCGGACGCACTCAGGAAATTTTGCAGAAAATCCAGAAGAGGGAACTTGGAACCAAAGAAAATTTGGAGTCGGTGCGACCCAGACCACCCGCAGTCAACTCCAGTGCGGACGCACTGGACTCGCAGACAGCCAGAAATTCGCATTTTCTAGAGGTTTTCTATTCTTGGCTTCCAAGGAACACGTTTTAGAAGGCCAAAAATAGCCATGGCAGTCTGAAGAGTGCACCCACTAACTCCACTTCTATCCTCTAAATTGGGCAAGGCCTTTGGCTATAAAAGGAGAAGAATTTCATCTCTCTCATCATCCATTATCATCCATTCTTTTACCCATTTTTCCATATATTGAGAGAGAGAGATCCTGCAGAAATTCTAGAAGGTTTTCAAGGAAGGAGAAGAAGAAGATTCAAGCAAGGAGTCGGCAAGATCGAGGTTTTAGATCAAAGAAGGGTGTAATCATTTCTTTATCTCATTTCTTATTATTTTTGCCAATCTTTGTTATGGATCTCTCCAAGAGAGAGTAGTTCTCTTTCTAGGGGTTTAGGTCAATGCATGAATTTGTTTAATTCTATCTTATTCGGATATTTGTTTTTATTATGATTGTGTTATCGGATTTGATTGTTAATTTCTGTGATTTATTCTTTATGAATTTCATTAGTACTCGTTCCTTTGAGTTCACCTGGTTAGGGTTTATTGAATTGAAGTAGTTTTGAAATCGCGTTGATCGTGTTTTTCCGCTTTAAGTTTATTAAATTCCGGCATTGGTCATGAGGAGACTACTAATTGAAACCATAAAGACACACCTTAGGATTGGGTTAGAAGCGACCGTACTTTGATATCCAATCCGGAACTATAGAAATTAAAGTTAGGATTTTGGTGAAGGACCGAAAGGAGAAGGCAAATCCTAAATTAGGACACCTTTGAACAAATATCGATATATGCTTTGTAGCATGAGATTAAATATCCCTCTAGGTTAGTGACAGCCCTAGAATTCGAGGCACATTAATTCATAGAGCGCAAAGTAGTCGTATTAATATTTGTTCCAAAGGCTAACATAGGTTAGAAACCTCATCAAATCAAACATGAATTTAAACAAACCGAATAAATAGAATTAGCAAGGAATTGTAGACCGAATACCCCTAGATCTCCTTAAACTTGAAATCAAACCAATCTTTCTTTCCTTTATTTTATTTACATTTATTGTTTGAAACTCCTCTCTTTCGGGTATTGAACCCAACCTTAGGATTAAGAACAAAAACCCCCCCCCATTTACTTTTATTCTTTTGTTTTAGAAGTAATTTTCTTTATTAAAAATTAGTGTTTCCCTTTCTCCCTGCGGATCGACACCTTAATACTACAATCGATAGGTTGTGCGCTTGCAACTAACCTATTCTTTGAGTACGAAGGTTTATAAATTTTAAAGGCAAAAAGAGTACCAAATTCCTATATCTAAAATACTCAACAAGCTTTTTGGCGCCGTTGCCGGGGAGAATAGGATAGATACTAGTTTTTATTTTAGGAAAGTACTTTTAATTCTTAGTTTCCTTATTTACTTTTTCAGAAAATTAAAAATCCAAAAAAATATTTACTTTCCTTATTTACTTTTCTGCACTTTACTATTCTCTATTTTTCACATCTCATCTCTACTCTTCACCCCTAGATTGAGAACTGGCACCGGTCACAAGGAGCCAAACCGCGAAGATCAAAGCCGGCAAACTCTCTCTTCCTCAACCAATGGCAGGTCTAGATCCACCATACGGCATGCCACGCAACTTTGCTGAGGAAGAACTTCCGGAAGGTCTAATCAACCAAGCTTTTCGTGATCTCGATAACAATCCACCACCTCCTCCTCCACACAACAGCCCACCGCCTCCACATCCACACGACAACAACAACAATGTTCCACCTATTCTCAACAACAATCCTTTGTTTGGTGTCAATCCAAACAACGGAAATGGCCATAACCGCCAACAAGGCCACCGCTTCGGTTTTATACCTCAAGGCCAAGATCCACGCGAAATCAAGCCATCTCTCATCCACTTGCTTGGCCAAAGTCAGTTTGGGGGAGCCCTAAACGAAGATCCACATGCCCATTTGGCGGTATTCGAAGAATCTTGCGGCACCTTCGCACGAGAAGGAGAAGAGCTCGACAACCTCAAGCTCAAATGCTTCCATCTATCCCTCCGTGATAACGCAAGGACATGGCTGAGGACCGTGAATCGTGACAACATAAGAAGATGGGACGACATGGAGAAGTTATTCTTAGGAAAATACTTCCCTCCATCCAAAACCCAGCACTTTCGAACGAAGATCACGACCTTCAAGCAAGCCGAGGGAGAATCTTTGACCGAGGCATGGGATAGATGGGCCGAGCTTCAACGCTTATGCCCTAACCATGGCCTTGACATGTGGTTGCTTTTTCAATTCTTCTTCGCAGGTTGCACAATTGCCACCAAGACTCATTTGAATTCAGCCGCGGGAGGTAATATGTCCAAGATGGATCCCCATCAAGCCATGCTAATGATCGAGGATATGGCGATCAACCAAAGGGAATGGACCGCCGAACGAGGTGGACGAACACAAACCACACCGGGAGTCCTAAAAACCGATGAAGTTACCGCCTTGAAAGCCCAAATAGATGCCTTGCAACATCAATGGCGCAAATGCAAAATGCAAAATCCGTGACAAAGAAGGCTTCATGCGGCATTTGTGGAGAGGCGACTCATATCACCGCCGATTGCCAAGTCCTCATAGAAGGAGAAGAAGTCGAACAAGCCAATGCAATGTTCTACAATCAAGGTGATAAGAGGAACGACCCGATCTACAACAAGGTTAGGCCAAATGATAATTCAAATACATACAACCCTAACTCAAGGTGGAACCATCCAAATTTCAAGTGGAAGACCGACAATGACAACTCCAACCAATACCAAGGTAATTCCAATCAATATCAAAACCGGTCGAACCAAAACTCGTATCAAGGACCTTCTCAAAACAGTAAATTAGAAAAAATGATAGAAGGACTTGTACTCTCTCAAAACGAGTTCATGAACCAACAAAGGAACACCAACACCGAAATTTCGGATTCCTTGAGGAACTTCAACAATAGGTTCGAGTTCTTGGAGACTAAGACAAAGATGCTAGAAAATCAAATTGCACAACAAGCATCTTCGTCATTTCGTCAACAAGGCACTCTACCGGGCAAAACCGATATCAATCCAAGGGAGCAAGCAAAAGCCATAACCTTGAGAAGCGGCACGGAATACGAAGGACCAAAGATGCCCAGCGGAGACGAGTCTCAACAACCACCGAATGAGGCACAACCACCTCAAACTCCTCTCAGCGCGGACGCAACCGTTCCTAATGCGGACGCACCGGCATCGGAAAAATCTCAAGAACCGGGTAAATCAAACCCGGCCAAGGTAAAACCAAATGAAACTCCTAAGTATATCCCACCACATAGGTTTATACCATTTCCTCAAAGGTTAGTTAAGAGCAACTTGACCAACAATATGCCAAATTCGTAGAGCACCTCAAGAAATTGAATATTACCATCCCTTTTACCGAAGCAATTACTCACATGCCCACTTATGCGAAATTTTTGAAAGAAATTTTATCCAATAAAAGAACAATTGAGGAAGTGGGCACGGTATCCCTTAATGAGGAGTGTAGCGCTCTTTTCTTAAACAAGCTACCTCCAAAATTAAAGGATCCCGGAAGCTTTGTGATTCCATGCATGATAGGTAATACCGAATTCAAGAGGTGCCTATGTGATTTAGGCGCAAGTGTGAGCCTCATGCCAAAAACCGTCTATCAAAGGCTAAATCTTGTTGATTTGAAAGACACAAGGATGTCATTACAACTAGCCGATAAGACGGTAAGATATCCCGAAGGAATTGCGGAAGATGTGATTGTAATGATTGGTAAGTACTTTGTCCCGGTGGACTTTGTAGTGGTTGAGATGGAAGAGGATACTCATACCCCTCTCCTTTTGGGGCGTGACTTCCTTACCACAGCGGGTGCAAACATAGATGTCAAAGAAGGAAAGATATCCTTTGACATAGGGGGCGAAAAGGTAAATTTTCATATGTTTAATGCCATCAAATTTCCTTCAAATGATAATGATTCTATATGTAGAGTGGATGTTTTAGATTCCATTATAGCTGCCCATATGAAGAAGGAGATGGTCAATGAACAGCTGGACCAAATGCTTGAAGAAACCGGCTCCGAAAACGACACAAATGGTGAAAATAACCCTCAGTGCGTCCGCACTGCCGCTCAGTGCGTCCGCACTCAGTATGAAGACACTGAGGAGTCAGCCATCCGAGCGCAATGCGTCCGCACGAATTTCCCAGTGCGGGTGCCCCACTCGCATTCACCTGTTGAGTCACATTCTGGAGCCGACGACGAGAATGTCCGAGCACAGTGCGTCCGCACTGACCCTCAGTGCGTCCGCACTCATCGAAATTTCAACCAGAATGCATTTCAGATTTCAGAAAATCAACCTCAGTACGTCCGCACCAGCGACCAGTGCGTCCGCACTCATGCCGAAATAGCTCAAATCGAGGGAGTTTCAACCAATTCCGCACCACCAAAGGTCGAACTCAAGCCTCTGCCACCCACCCTTCGCTATGAATACCTGGGAGAGGGCGAGACATATCCGGTGATTGTCAATTCCGAGCTCACAAAGACCAAACCGAAAAGCTTTTACACGAGCTAAGGCTTCATCGGAAGGCAATTGGCTACACAATCGATGACCTAACCGGAATCAGTCATCCCTTTGCATGCATAGAATCCTAATGGAGGACGACCACAAACCCACCATTGAAGCTCAACGAAGGCTTAATCCGAATCTAAAAGAAGTGGTGAAGAAGGAAATCCTCAAACTACTTGATGCCGGCATCATCTATCCAATCTCCGATTCCAAATGGGTGAGCCCGGTCCATGTAGTACCAAAGAAGGGAGGCACAACGTGGTGAAGGGCGAAGGCGACAAAATGATATCCACAAGGGTGATCACGGGATGGAGGATGTGCATCGATTACCGCAAACTTAACAATGCAACTAGGAAGGATCACTTCCCTCTACCATTCGTGGATCAAATGCTAGAAAGGCTAGCTAATCACTCACATTTTTGCTATCTAGACGGGTATAGTGGATTCTTTCAAATCCCTATTCACCCCGATGACCAAGAGGAAAACGACCTTTACTTGCCCTTACGGTACATTCGCGTACCGTAGGATGCCGTTTGGTTTATGCAATGCCCCAGCTACATTCCAAAGAGCCATGATGGCTATTTTTTCCGATTTATTAGAAAAATCCGTGGAAGTTTTCATGGATGACTTTTCAGTTTTTGGTACCCTCTTTTGATGATTGCTTATCTAATTTGATCAAAGTTTTAGAACGTTGTGAGCAGGTCAATTTGGTGCTAAACTGGGAGAAATGTCATTTCATGGTGCAAACGGGGGTAGTTCTAGGCCACGTGGTGTCCTCCAAAGGCCTAGAAGTCGACCAAGCAAAGGTGGAGGTGATCGAAAAATTGCCATATCCAACATGTGTGAGGGATGTGAGGAGTTTCTTGGGCCATGCGGGATTCTATCGGCGTTTCATCAAGGATTTTTTCAAAAATCTGCAAACCACTTACTAACTTAACAATGAAAGATGCAGAATTTATATTTGATGAACCTTGTATTGTTGCTTTTGATAGGATCAAGAAGGCGCTAATCTCAGCTCCAATTCTCCGACCTCCTAATTGGGATGTGCCCTTTGAAATAATGTGTGATGCAAGCGACTTCGCCGTTGTGAGCCGTTCTAGGGCAAAGGATCGACAACAAGCCACATGTGATCTATTATGCAAGCAAAGTCCTAGACGAGGCGCAAATGAACTACACAACCACCGAAAAGGAATTCTTGGCCGTGATATTCTCTATCAACAAATTCCGATCCTACTTGGTTGGATCCAAGGTGATTGTGTACACCGATCACGCGGCGATCCGATACCTTCTCAACAAAAAAGATGCTAAACCACGCCTAATCCGATGGATACTCCTACTCCAAGAGTTCGACCTCGAAATCAAGACAAGAAAGGCACTGAAAATTCAGTGGCGGACCATCTATCACGCATTACCAACGAAACGAAGGAAGATGACATGCCCATAGATGACTCGTTCGTAGACGAACAACTATACGCAGTCACCACCAAGAGGCGCCATGGTATGCGGATTTCGTCAACTCCATTGCATGCGGTATCATCCGCCCAGATTTAACATTCCAACAACGAAAGAATTCCGTTGGGATGTCAAGCAATATTTTTGGGATGAGCCGTTACTATTCAAACTGGGGGTAGATGGGATTCATAGGCGATGTATACCTCACGAAGAAACCGAACAGATTCTCGATTGTTGCCACTCATCTCCCTATGGAGGACACGCTTCAAGCCACAAAACCGCCGCCAAGGTTCTTCAAGCCGGGTTCTTTTGGCCCACGCTTTTTGAAGATGCAAAAGACTATGTGCTTAGATGCGACAAATGCCAAAGAACCGGGAACATATCAAGGAGACATGAGATGCCTCTCCAAGGAATTCTAGAGGTAGAATTGTTCGA
>JAJGRW010003001.1:0-21378 GCA_025461045.1 Carex parvula | reverse complement strand
GTTACCTGACAAATGTTTACATTTAGTAACCTGACAATGTTTACCATTTTCTAAAAATGTAGTGTTTACCATGGCATTTATTCATTACACTATGGTGGAAAGAGCTTAATAGTGCACAAGGGGCGTATTACAACAAAGATGCAACTCATTCATTAATGATTTCAGATGACATCTCACTTTTAGACCTGAAATCTATAGTTTACACACACACGGTTACAACCCAGAAAGGTGGGACCTAGAATTGGCAACCCGATATGCCATCCCTCCACGGAAAATGAATGGTTCAAAACTGGTAGATGAGAGTACGTGGAGAGGCATGTTTGGTTATTTGAGGTCCGAAGGGAATTTTCTAATAGAAATATTTGCTAGAAGAGTTCTGGTAGAGCCCGGGGTTGGAAGTTCGGGCTTTGGATCAGCGGCACAACATTATACCCCACAACCAGAAACCTACAGACGTGACTCCACCTTACCCCTCAACGAACCTGACCCAGAACTGTGGAGGGGAGGCTTTTGATAGCTTGCGGCTACGATGCCAAGTCTGGCGATATGAGGGATATGAGGGGAGGCTTTTGATAGCTTGCGGCTACAATGCCGAGACCAATTGTTGCCTATTGCATTTGCAATTGTACGGCAGGAGGATACTGAGAATTGGGGTTTTTTCTTACAGTGGTTGAGGAATGAAGTGCTCGGCGTGTAAATTTGTATGTGTCATATCGGACCAGCACAAGGGGATCAAAGCTGCACTGACAGCTGAATACGGATGGCCTCCCGAGCTTTTGTGCACAGGTATTGTATGCAGCATGTTGCTGACAACCTGGTCCAGAACTGTGGAGGAGACAGATGGTACGGATGGAGGTTCAGGAAGGAGCAAAGAGGAAGAAGCAGAGAAGATTGAAAGAGATGTTCGAAAAGTTTGCTCATGTATGTCTAACTTAAACATTTCGTTTAATTATCTTATAAGAATTTATGAAAATGAAATAACACCCTTTGTTTTTGTGCAGCTAAATCCACAGTGTAATGCATATTTAAAGAGAGTGGGCAAAGTATGTCCTAATGATGTGATGGAGCCGTCCAATTATGAGAAAATTTTCCAAACCCGTGACGGAGGATATCGGTTTGGTATCATGACAAAAACAGCTTCGAGTCGCTCAACAATGTCTTCCGAACGAGTCGTAATTGTCTGTTTGTGCCATAGTGGAGGATACGTTCTACACGTGCAATAGATGGTTTGTTCAGCGGCGTCAACGAGCAATGGAATTACAAGACAAGGGACAGGTTCTGTCTGACTGGGTTTTGCAGAAGATCAGAAAACGTTGGGAGAAAGCTGAAAAAATGCGGTTGGTGCGTTACACGCAGGGCCAAGATCAGTACCAAGTTTCATCCCAAATGTAATATTAATAAAATTAAATGCAATATGTTTTGATTGGTGTTAATTGTAGGACTGTGAGATATAATATTGTATTTTCTTTATCAGTTATAATATTTAAATATTTGTAATAGATACTAGCTGTTTGGTATGTATAAATTTTGTTTGTTTCAATGAAATCAATGAGATTTCTCTCGTTTGATTAAAAAACTAGTATAACTAATAAATAATTTTTCTTTTGTTAGACGTAAATACAAAATTAAAATTTTAGTGAACTTGACAAGACCACACTAATTTTCATGTCCAATTAAAAAATGTTATTCGCACAAAATTTCTAGTCCAAATCAACAAAAATAGCTTCAAGTCTTCTAGAAGGAAAGGGACAGATTCAGACATCCATTCGGCTTGGATAACATAATTAGTTATCTAAAATTCTTTTATGGTACTAATTAATTCTAAGAGATTTGAGAAAATTCAATTCATTATTTTTTACAAATAAATTTACTTTTTTTGTAAGTAAAAATAAAGATTAAGGTGATTGAGTTACAGGATTTTGTAACTATAAAATGGCAAAATTGAATAAATATTAAGGTGATTGAGCTCGGAGCGTAGAGTTCCATCTCGATCGTAGAGTAGATTTGATCATCGTCGGAGTGCAGCGGCATCGAAGAAGCGGATCTGGTCGTGAAGCGAGAAGGAGGGATAGGAGTTGATTGGAGCCGAGAGTGTGGTATTGTCGGAGCTCAAAGCGCAACGGTGAGTAAATTCGATCGTCGTTGGAACGTGGCAGCGGTTGAAGAAGCGGATTCAGTCGTGGAATGAGATGGAAATTAAAATATTAAAGCACTGAATGCTCTTCTCTTGAATTAGATACAAATGTAAATATTTACTTTTATAACAAGATTGAATTTAGAATTTTGTAAATAACTTTTTCTAATCAATATATTTGTTGGTGATAATTTTAACCACTAACTAAAAAAAATAATTATTAAATGGCAAGAAAGGTGCTCAAAACAGCTGACCTGTAAGAAATAAAACTCAAAATTTATCAGAAAACCTAAAATAAAAAATATAACCTAATTAATAATCCTTAGTTTTATTATATCTAATATGCGAAGTACAATTTTATTATCAACACGCCATTAATTAAACCCAAAAAATTAAATAGAAAATGGTAAGGCGTACTCTGATAGAGGAGAAAAAAATAAAAATAAAAATAAGAGCGAGGCTATGGTGCTATGCATAGCACGGATTGGGTCCGTGCTACGGTTAAAAATTTGACTTTTCAAAATTCTAACGGTCGATCCGAATCGTTCAACATGATTATAAAATGAATATGTACTTGCAAACCAAATTTTACATTTTTTCGGATTTTTTTACTATTTTTTTAGATAGTCACTTGATTTGAACATTCTGGACCATCCAAAAACAGACTATCTAAAAAAATAGTAAAAAAATTCGAAAAAATGTAAAATTTGGTTTGCAAGTACATATTCATTTTATAATCATGTTGAACAGTTCGGATCGACCGTTAGAATTTTGAAAAGTCAAATTTTGAGCCGTAGCACGGACCCAATCCGTGCTATGCATAGCACCATAGCCTCACTCAAAAAATAATATATATTTGTTAGGCATGATGCTGATGGTGCACCATAGTCACAGAGCGGACAGGACTTGTGTGAGTCAATTTTTAGCAGTCCAAGTCGATAAAAATATAAAATATTTGATTGAAGAATTGAAGTCCGGCAACTATTCTATTATTTTCTTTATAAAAGTATAGTTTAGGCAGGATAATCAATCAAGGCACAAAGACCTCAAGTCGTCTCTCATCTGTGGTGAATGCCAATTTGTGGTGCATAGGTTTTTTCTTTTAATTCTTTCTTTCCTCCTTTTTTGGTATAGATTAGTCACTGTTTCATATTTATATACGGTGCTGTTTTCCGCAAGCGACAAGAATTCCAATATTTTGTTATTTCCTAGTCAACACAAAATTGTGTCTAATTGGTACTAAAATAAGGAAAGTGTCTGCAATTATTGGTTTAAGGTTGTCCTTAAACAGTATGTCATCACATCATAGTCAATAATAATGGAGTTGGCTACGGTGCTACGCCTAGCATACAGGGCCTCCGTGCTACGGCTTAATATTGAGTTTTCAAAATTCTAATGGTCGATCCGAACCGTTTAACATGATTTTCATATGAATATGTACTTGCAAACTAAATTTTACATTTTTCAAAAAAAATTTATTATTTTTTCAGATAGGTAGAAAATCACTTGATCCGAATGGTATAGAATTTTCAGATCAAGTGATTTTCTACCTATCTAAAAAATAATAAAAAATTCTACAAAATGTAAAATTTTGTTTGCAAGTACATATTCATATGGAGATCATGTTGAACGGTTCGGATCGACCGTTAGGATTTTGAAAACTCAAATATTTAGCTGTAGCACGGAGGCCCTCTAGGCTACGCGTAGCATAAATTACTCTTAATTATTCATAATTTCATAAAATTATGCTTAGAAGGGCGTCATGAGTGAACAAAAAACAACTACTAATTATAAATTTAATCTAATTGTCGGTATCAAATGACAATATTTTGTTGTCAATAATTGAATAAAATAGTTGATAATGAGAAGCACACCTAAGCAATTTCATCTGGCATATCTAGAGCTATGCATCCATAATTTTGTCATTTATTAATTTAATAATCTATCCACAAGTAAGCTACGTATGTTGGCATGCTTTAATTTCATGGTAATATTATTTTTAGAGAGATGATATGTTGTTACTATCACCACTTAGAAGTATTCTATCCACAAGTAAATCCATTGTTGGTAGGTAAATTAATACTTAACAATATTATTATTTTTTTAAATAAAAATTAGAAGTCAAGCCATCTAATTATTTAATATCCATAAAATATTGTCTTTTGCGGATTTTGAATCTGCAACCTCTCACACAGAAAAAAAAAATATTTTGCCGCTAAATCAAAGGCTGAGTCTCACATAGTATTATTATTTATTTTAGAGGCTTTGAATATCACCTGTATCATAGGCTTTATCTGCATAGAATTGATCAAACACTGAATTGAAAAAAAAATAATAAAGAATTATAATAGAAAAATTTAACATAAAAAGGACTTTGAACCATTTTGAGGTTTCGACCCAACCAACTGACATACGTATTTATCATTCATTTCGTATATGTAATTATTCATTCTCTCAAAATATATTATTATTCAATTTAATATTATTTATCTTGAATCGATAATATAACCAGGGGCGGATCCAGAATTTTTGTCAAGGGGACAACAATATATCGAATCGGGTTTAAATATCTAATCAAATTTAAATCCATTAACCAATTGGGTACTCGACAAAAAACAATGGTTTAACTTATACTTTTAAATACTTTGACTTGTAATTTCGGATGCTCTGACTTATAATTCTAATTACCAATCAAAATTCAACAGATTTATTTCAATTTTAACCCTAAATTTAACTCGAATTATAAATTAAACATTCAGAGAAACAAAATCGGTCAGAACCGATAAATTTCCACCAAAACTTCAAAATCCAGAAGCAGCTGCCCTGAATATAACCTATCCCACTTCACTACAGATAATACAGAATTTAATATGATTTGATACCAATTTCGTAATTAATGCTGCACGCCTGTAGGCTGTACCTAAAAAGGAGGTTTATAAAAAAAACAAATTTAAAAAGAATGATGATGACAATACATACAGAGTGGGGCTATGGTGCTATGCATAGCACGGATGGGGTCCGTGCTACGGCCAAAAATTTGACTTTTTAAAATTCTAATAGTCGATCCAACCGTTCAATATGATAACCATATGAATATGTACTTGCAAACTAAATTTTATATTTTTTCAAATTTTTTTACTATTTTTTTAGATAGGTAGAATTTTGATGGTCCAGAATTTTCAGAAAACACTGATTTTTCTACCTATCTAAAAAAATAGTAAAAAAATTCAAAAAAATATAAAATTTAGTTTGCAAGTACATATTCATATGGTTATCACATTGAACGGTTGGATCGACCATTAGAATTTTAAAAAGTCAAATTTTTGGCCGTAGCACGGACCCCATCCGTGCTATGCATAGCACCATAGGCTCACTCATACATATATGTCTCTTTTAATTTGTCGTCATGGATGATGATCATTTTATTTCTTTTGTGTGATTGTTTTCCTGCTCAATTTAATTATTCGAATAAGTTATCATAGAAAATGACAAAAAGAATTGATAGATACGCAGTTGGACATTTATAAATACTTTTGTTAATTAGCTGACGGTTACATACGAATAATATATTAATTAAACTAAATTCTTATAAATTTTTTTACTTTTGTATAATAGATCCTTCATATTCATATGAGAATATGAAATGATATATAAGCGGTTGAAAAAAAGAAAGAAAGTTCATGAACATAATTCCCAATTTGGATTGTCAAATATAAATGCCAAAAAAAGCTTTCCGAGGTTTGTACTTAATTGAGTCAAATTATTAAAGATGATAATATATACATGATATATATATAGTTTCTTCTACACTGACATAAAAAATATAATGATATTTTGACATTATTTTTATATTAATCAAGAATTTCAGAAATCAACATTTTGAAACTGTTGGTATCAGTAAATCTTTTACAAGGTCCTAATGCCAATTAAAATAAATTTGAAATCTTATAAACTTTTACATACGTGTAGAAAAAGTAATATAGGCCATATTAACGGTTATATTTTGATATTTAAATTTTAGATTGTAAATTACTATTTTTTTTTAATTAATAGATTTTGTGAAATAATAAAAAATAAATCATCTGAACCTTCACTCGTATATAATTATATATCATGTTCATATACATACATGTATCTTAACAACAATCAGCCATGACGAGAACTAACCTTTCATCTAGCAGTAATAGGTAATATTCTTGGTGTAAGATATCGTAAGTTCAAAATTAAAATAATTTTTTATTGTGAATATTACATACTTAGATGGCTTACATCTAACCTTTATTTAAAAGAAAAAACAATCAACCATGGCATATTTCTATGCATATGTACTCTACCATGAATAATGGTGTGATATACCATCAGCCATGACATCTTCCTATCTCTTTTAGAGTAAAATAAATTATGGATCCATCAATTAATTGGTAGAAGCACATCATGTGATATTTACCATCCACCATGAATCATGAAATCCTCCTTGACTCTCACAATTCAGAATTTTTTATTTATAGAAATTAATTAAAATAAATATAAAAAAAGGGATGATTATAGGCGTACCCATAGTCACATAATTTGCGAATAATTATGCGATATAACATTGTGGTGAGTGAGATTTGAACCCAATACCTCTCAACAATAAAATAGAGTTTTAACCACTAGGTTACAATTAAACGTATCTCATTTATAGAGGGTGGCTGGACTATATAAAAAGTTAAAAAAAAAAAAATTCAATTAAATTCCTATACGTATAACTAAAATTTTAAAATTATAAGGGTGGCTTTGTCACCTTTGGCTAAGCCTTAGATCTGTCCTTGTCTCCACCCGCACATTTCATGCCACAAAAAATCTTCTCTATAGAATTAATGATTCGATTTCTTTAAAACTACGAATAATTTGATTCTTTATATGAGATTGAAATTTTGTGACTATCCATTTATTTTCATATATTATCTTTAATGAATTTCTATAAATAAAAACTTCTGCTCTCAATCTACCCTTTCCCTTTCTTGCCACAGGAGGAATAAATAAATTTAAGAACAAATTAAAATAATAAATTAAGAACAAAAACAATAAATTAACTAACCGATTAGCTGAAACGCCTCCGCAAAACAAAATCATACTAGATCATTTTTATTTTAATAGAATTAACTGATAAGCTGAAAAAAAATAACTGAGATCAAAACAAACATAATGTATGTAAATTTCAAGATGTCAGTGTTTCAACACACCATGTTGTGGCCCTTAAATGTCACAGAATATCTTTTTCCAGCGTCAAATTTTCACATGAATATTTCGTTAAAAAAAAAAATCACATGAATAGGTTACTCATATCAAAGACCTCCCCTTGCAAGTTGCTACAAAAAAAGAAAGTGATCGACAATTTGTTGGTATAAATATTGCTTTTGTATTTGTCAAGACTTTCTTTCCACGGATTTGAAAAAGCAAGCCGCAGACATTTTTCTTAAAAAAAAAGAACTGTAAAAAAGCTATGTATGATATATCATATTTTTTTTTGGCGTCTTAAAATTTCTATCAAAGCGTTATTAACAATATTTTTGTCTATTTTAAATTTACGAACTTGTAAGAGCATCTACAATGGTGATTTCTTTTAAATTGCTAATCTGATGTGTTAATTGTTGAGATGTACCACAGTTTTTAAATTAGCAAGTCTGCTTTAAAAGCAACTCTTTAGAGCATCTACAACGGTGATTTCTTATAAATTGCTAATCTGATGTGTTAATTGCTAATATAATTACTGGGATGTACCATACTTTTTAAATTAGCAAGTTTGTTTTTAAAAACAACTCTAATTAAATTTCTGGGATGGAGTGATTTAGAAATTAAGAATCATTTTAATTGCTAAACTCAGTGACGTGGCCCAAATTAATTGCTAAATGTTTGCTGGAATGGAGATGCCCTAAAACAAAAGAAGAGTCGACTAATTACCCCCAAACGTCAATCTTCAAATTTTTTCCAAACCAACTGTTGCGACTTTCCAAATGTTTGTAAACCTCTTACTAGAATTTTGTAAACTGAAATACTAAATTCTATAAACCGGTTCAACAAATTCTGTAAAAACGAGCGACTTTTCATTATCATGTGGTCTCCGATCAAACTCCTAGTCTAACCATTTTGACTGGGACCACTGAGACCACTTCTAGAACTTTGCTGGAATCATTGGGACCACTTCTAGAAGATCTTTAACAACTTTTCAAAATTAGTAACTAAGCGAGACTGCTTTGAAATATGTAAACATCTTCAATCCATTATGTAAACCATAACTTTGTAAATCATTTCTTTGAATACTGTAAACCGGTAATTATTTTAATTTCATTTTTTTTTAATTTTATTTTTTATAGATCTACATCTAGATCCTACTTTCATTGTTTTGATGAATAAATCCTAAACTCTAAACCCTAAACCAATAATTATCTAAACCTAATGAATAAACTCTGTAAACCTAAGATGATCTCAAGTGTTTAAAACCTAAAATAACAATTCAAGAATTCTGTAAACCTAATGCATAAAATTTATAAACCAAAGTCAAGAATTTCAAGTGTTTAAAATCCAAAATAACAAGTTAAAAATTAGGAAGCGACTAATTGCACCCAAGGTTCTGTACCCAGTTTTTACCCAAATCAACTGTTATTTGACTAGCACCGATACTATAAAAGAGCATACTGCATCCTATAAACTCAACGCGGCTACTGTAAAATAAGCACATGATCTTCTTGCAAGTTGCGACTTTTAAAAAGTGGTCCCAGAGTTAGTTGCTAACGCGGTTTCACCAGGACCACTTGGACAGCTGTCAACAAACAATCAGCATAAAAAATACAAGTCTAAATCCTATAAACCTCAATACGAATACTGTAAAATAAGCACTCACAAGTAACGACTTTTCAAAGTGGTCCCGAGTTAGTTGCTAACTGCTTTGACTATAACCACATGGACAACTTGCAGAACTTTGACCGGGACCACTGGGACCACTTCTAGAAGCTCTCTAACGACTTTTCAACTAACTCGGGACCACTTTAAACACTGTAAAAGAACTCTTTTTTTTTTCAAAATTTTATTTTTTTTCAAATTTTATTTTTGATATGTGCATCTAAATTCTGTAAAAGAACATGATGGATATTGTGAAACCACAAGATGGATACTGTGAAACCATAAGATGAATACTGTCAAACAACAATATTAATACTGTAATTTTTTTTCAAAATTTAATTTTTTATATCTGCATCTATATCTTGTAAAATAACAAGATTGATACTTTGGAACAACAATATGGATACTTTAAAACAATATGATGAATACTATAAAACAAAAAGATTAATACTGTAAAACAAAAGCATACACAAAAACATAAATGTCTTTCAACAAACATAACATTCCTTACAAATTAAAACAAACATACTGTTTACCAAACATATTGTTTGAATTTAATATTATTTATCTTGAACCGATAATATAACCTCTCCCACTTCACTACAGATAATACATAATTTAGACAGACACATGATTTGATACCAATTTCGTAATTAATGCAGCACGCCTGTAGGCTGTACCTAAAAAGAATCCGGCTCTGCTGCTTTTCTCTAAAAAAGTAGGGTCCTACTTTTCCGATCTCATACATTCAAATTTGTTGAGATTTGTGCATGAAAAAGTTTCTTTATCGAGATACACGAATGAAAAATTTTGAATGGTTGGGATCGGAAAAGCAATACCCTGTTTTTCTTAGAGAAAAAGCAGCAGAGTCGGATCCCCAAAAAAGGGGATACGACTCTACTGTTATTCCAATGGAAAAACAAGGTCATGCTTATCCGATCCCAACCATCAAATTCATTGAGATTCGTGTATAAAAAAGTTTATTTATCGAAATACGTGAATAAAATTTTTTGAAGGATTGAAATCGGAAAAGAAGAACTCTGCTTTTCTATTAGAATAACAGCAGAGTTCATTCTCTAAAAAGGAGGTTTGTAAAAAAAACAAATTTAAAAAGAATGATGATGACAATACATGTATGTCCTCTTTTAATTTGTCGTCATGGATGATGATCATTTTATTTCTTTTGTGTGATTGTTTTCCTGCTCAATTTAATTATTCGAATAAGTTATCATATAAAATGACAAAAAGAATTGATAGATACGCAGTTGGACATTTATAAATACTTTTGTTAATTAGCTGACGGTTACATACGAATAATATATTAATTAAACTAAATTCTTATAAATTTTTTTACTTAGTTTAACAAGAGGAGAAACCAAATTTAAATAGAAGAAAAGAAAAAAAAAAGTAAGTTATGAATTACAATTTACCAGTATAAATATTTTTTTAGTAAAAATCTGCGATCATGCTACAAAACTATTTAATATCCATAATAGATCCTTCATTCATTTGAGTTTCAAACCAATATAAATAGTTAATGTATTTAAATAATATACTAGAACATTTCTAAAAAAATTCATCTTCAAATTTCAATCTTTATTTGTAAAAATAATAAATAATGATCAGCATAATTATCAAAAATTCAATTTTTGATGTTCAACTATATGCTGGAAATTATTTAAAAAAACTATATGGTGAAAAGAATAAAGTTGCTTCAGTAAAATATATTGCATATTTTTGTTTTCCTCTTGGTACAGTACCCACCACAAAAATCAATGTCATTATAATTTATTTGTATAATTTGTAAACTATATGCTAGTTCACATGCGGTATATGGCTACTGTGTAAACTATATATAAAATATATAGATCATAAGAACTCTATTTAAGTTTGTTTGAAAACCAAATGAGAATATGAAATGATATATAAGCGGTTGAAAAAAAGAAAGAAAGTTCATGAACATAATTCCCAATTTGGATTGTCAAATATAAATGCCAAAAAAAGCATTCCAAGGTTTGTACTTAATTGAGTCAAATTATTAAAGATGATAATATATATATGATATATTGTTTCTTCTACACAGACATAAAAAATATAACGATATTTTGACATATTTTTATATTAATCAAGAATTTCAGAAATCAACATTTTGAAACTGTTTGTATCAGTAAATCTTTTACAAGGTCCTAATGCCAATTAAAATAAATTTGAAATCTTATAAACTTTTACATACGTGAAGAAAAAGTAATATAGACCATATTAACGGTTATATTTTGATATTTAAATTTTAGATTGTAAATTACTATTTTTTTTAATTAATAGATTTTGTGAAATAATAAAAAATAAATCATCGGAAGTTCGGAACCTTCACTCGTATATAATTATATATCATGATCATATACATACATGTATCTTAACAACAATCAGCCATGACGAGAACTAACCTTTCATCTAGCGGTAATAGGTAATATTCTCGGTGTAAGATATCGTAAGTTCAAAATTCAAATAATTATTTTTTTGTGAATATTACATAGATGGCTTAACATCTAATTTTTATTTAAAAGAAAAAACAATCAACCATGGCATATTTGTATGCATATGTACTTTACCATGAATAATGGTGTGATATACCATCAGCCATGACATCTTCCTATTTCTTTAGAGTAAAATAAATTATGGATTCATCAATTAATTGACATCATGTAATATGTATTTACCATACACCACGAATCATGACATCCTCCTTGACTCTCACAATTCAGAATTTTTTATTTATAGACATCATGTAATATATATTTACCATACACCATGAATCATGACATCCTCCTTGACTCTCACAATCCAGAATTTTTTATTTATAGACATCATGTAATATATATTTACCATACACCATGAATCATGACATCCTCCTTGACTCTCACAATCCAGAATTTTTTATTTATAGACATCATGTAATATATATTTACCATACACTATGAATCATGACATCCTCCTTGACTCTCACAATCCAGAATTTTTATTTATAGACATCATGTAATATATATTTACCATACACCATGAATCATGACATCCTCCTTGACTCTCACAATCCAGAATTTTTTATTTATAGACATCATGTAATATATATTTACCATACACCATGAATCATGACATCCTCCTTGACTCTCACAATTCAGAATTTTTTATTTATAGACATCATGTAATAAATATTTACCATACACTATGAATCATGACATCCTCCTTGACTCTCACAATCCAGAATTTTTTATTTATAGACATCATGTAATATATATTTACCATACACCATGAATCATGACATCCTCCTTGACTCTCACAATCCAGAATTTTTATTTATAGACATCATGTAATATATATTTACCATACACAATGAATCATGACATCCTCCTTGACTCTCACAATCCAGAATTTTTTATTTATAGACATCATGTAATATATATTTACCATACACCATGAATCATGACATCCTCCTTGACTCTCACAATCCAGAATTTTTTATTTATAGACATCATGTAATATATATTTACCATACACCATGAATCATGACATCCTCCTTGACTCTCACAATCCAAAATTTTTTATTTATAGACCTCATGTAATATATATTTACCATACACCAGGAATCATGACATTCTCCTTGACTCTCACAATCCAGAATTTCTTATTTATAGAAATTAATTAAAATAAATATAGAAAAAGGGATGATTATAGGTGTACCCATAGTCACAAGATTTGTGAATAATTCGTTTTTTTATGATGACAAAACGAACGTCGAATTATTCGGCTGACCGAAATATTCTCGAATAATTCGCGGATTTTACGAACTTTTCCCGAATTTTACGAATTATTCGCGAATTTTTCCCAAAATATTTTTTTTTTGTTTTTTTTTTGCTTCCTTGTAGGACTGAGATCTCTGGTCCGAATAATTCTAAATTATTTCCAAATTATACCCAAATTATTTCCTAATCACGAATTTTTGACCTCACCGAACATGAACTCGAATAATTCATTTGTCACTATGGGTGTACCGCCCCACCTGCACATACCATGCCACAAAAATTTGTCTATGTAAAATTAATGATTTGGTTCATTCATAACTATCTAAAGAAATTGGATCATTTTATTTCAAAATAAACTGAATTATTGATTCGGTTATTTTAAACTATCGAAAGAGACCAAATCGATGATTCCGGTTTCTTCTATAGGATCGATCTGTGATAATCTATTTATTTTCATGTTGTGGCCCTTAAATGTCACAGCATATCTAGGCTCCAAAAAGTTGCATTTTTTCCGAGCGTCAAATTTTCACATGAATATTTCCTAAAAAAAAAAACAAAATATTCACATGAATTAGTTTGGTCATATCAAAGACCTCCCATCCAATTGCAAGTTGCTATATAAAAAAAAGTGATCGCCAATTTGTGGTATAAATATAAGAGAAACAATATTGCTTTTGTTTTTTTTTTTTAAACAAAACTGTAATAAAGCTATGTATGAATTATGATATATCATATATGTTTTTTTGGCGTCTTGAAATTTTTATCAAAGCGTTATTAACATTGTTTTTGTTTATTTTAAATTTACGAACTTGTAAAAAAAAACGTCAAACTACGTGATATTCTATCAAGAGTCCAGACCGTCTCATCTATATCTAATAGTCAATTTTATAAGAATCAATCTTTAATCTAGTGGCAAAAAACAATATTTTCTAAGTAGGAGGTTAGAAGTTTAAAATCTGAATCTGAGGAATCCTCAAGACCATCTAATTATGCCTCAAATGTCTCTCATAAGATCAAAATCTACAATAATAAAAAAAATTCAAATAGTCAATCATTCCGCAACACAATATTATAAAGATTTAGCTATGAAAAATCATTCAGTGTGAAATAGTTGATCCAATACCAATAGTCAATACGGTGGTATCGGAAAAGTTTCTTTATTGAGATACACGAATAGAAAATTTTGAATGGATGGAATCAGAAAAGCAGGATTCTGCTTTTCTTAGATAAAAGCAGCAGAGTCGGATCTCCTAAAAAGGGGATGCGACTCTGCTGATATTCCAATGAAAAAGCAGGATTCTGCTTTTCCGATCCCAACCATCAAATTTATTGAAATTCGTGTATGAAAAAAGTTTATTTATCAAGATACGCGAATGGAAAATTTTGAATTGTTAGGATCGGAAAAGCAAAACTCTGCTTTTCTATTGGAATAAGCAGACTTCATTCCCTAAAAAAGAGGTTTATAAAAAACAAATTTAAAAAGAATGATGATGACAATACATATATGTCCTCTTTTAATTTGTCGTCATGGATGATGATCATTTTATTTCTTTTGTGTGATTGTTTTCCTGCTCAATTTAATTATTCGAATAAGTTATCATAGAAAATGACAAAAAGAATTGATAGATACGCAGTTGGACATATATAAATACTTTTGTTAATGAGCTGACGGTTACATACGAATAATATATTAAATAAACTAAAAGTCTTATAAATTTTTTTACTTAGTTTAACAAGAGGAGAAACCAAATTTAAATAGAAGAAAAGAAAAAAAGTAAGTTATGAATTACAATTTACCAGTATAAATAATTTTTGGTAAATGCTTCTGTGCATATAAGGACCTATTTGTAAAATGAGCATATTTTTATTTTCAAAGTTCAAACAGTCGATCCGACCGTTCAACATTTTCTCCATATTACAATGTACTTGGAGGTCAAATTTTACATTTTTTGGAATTTTTTTACTATTTATTAAGTATTTTACAAAACTAGTCAAATTCAGACCATTGAATTTTGTACCCATCTTAATAAATAGTAAAAAAATTCAAAAAAATGTAAAATTTGACCTCCAAGTACATTGTAATATGGAGAAAATGTTGAACGGTTGGATCGACTGTTTGAACTTTGAAAATGAAAATATGCTCATTTTACAAATAGGTCCTTGTATGCACAGAAGCATCCCTCATAATTTTTTTTGGTAAAAATCTGCGATCATGCTACTAAACTATTTAATATCCATAATAAATCCTTCATTCATCTGAGTTTCAAACCAATATAAATAGTTAATGTATTTAAATAATATACTAGAACATTTCTAAAAAAATTGCATTTTCAAATTTCAATCTTCACTTGTAAAAATAATAAATAATGATCAGCATAATTATCAAAGATTCAATTTTTGATGTTCAACTATATGCTCAAAAGAATAATGTTGCTTCAGTAAAGTTTTGGGTTTAGGGTTTAGGGTTTAGGGTTTTGGGTTTTGGGTTTAGGGTTTAGGGTTTAGGGTTTTGGGTTTAGGGTTTAGGGTTTAGGGTTTGAGGTCTTGGGTTATGGATTTAGGGTTTCGGGTTTCGGGTTTTGGATTTTGGGTTTTGGGTTTTGAGTTTTGAGTTTTTTAATAATTAAATTATTTTTTTTAATAATTATTAATTATTCTGTAAAATAAAAAAATTATAAAAATAAAATAAGATAATACCTTATTTGAATTGCTGAGGAGAAAGGGACATTTGGTGTGTGAAGTTAGGAAGGGTTAGAGGTCTTTTTATAGGATTAATTACGGTAAAAAAAATTATAGTAAGCCGGCCACAAAATGGCCAGCTTATGGGGAAGAATAGGGAGACTTTGAAGATCAAGTTTTGAGAGTCGTCCGTCAAGCTCCGCTTCACCGCCCCGCCCCGCCACCTCTGCCCCTCCCCTTGTCCGCCCGGTTCATTTCAACTCACTCCATTCGAGTGGATGATCTGTGGCCACTCAATGCTCCGTCCGACGGATCTAGCCACAGCTCGCCGGTCTATCTCGCCTCACTCCAACTGAGCAGGTGTTTCCGTTTAACGGATCTGATCACCGCTTTTCGATCCACTTCGACTCTCCGGGTTCGACTGAGGGTGTTGTAAATTCGCTTTGCCCGCCATAGTATCTAATATAACTATATATGAATAAGGTACGTGTTGTTGTGGTTGTAGCCGATGATGATAATGATGATGTGTTCCCTTCCTCCTCTTCTTCTGCCTCTTTTCTCCCCTCCTCCTCTTCTTCTGCCTCTTTCCACCGTTGTGGCCCCCTGTGAGGTGACTGTCCTAGTCTAGTTGACTCGGCTCCCGGTCTAGTTTGATTCAGTGCCTCTTCGACTGAGTGGTGACTATTCTGGTCCGGTTGATTCAGTTCCCTGTTCGGTTTGATTCAGTGCCTCCTCAGCAGAAGTGGTGACTGTCCTGGTCCGGTTGTTTCAGTTTCTGGTCCGGTCTGATTCAGTGCCTCTCGGGTGCACATTCTTCTATGCGATGTTGACACGGTGTAGTCACACTCGCTCTACTGCTACGTTTGCATATTAAGAGAAGATAATGAACAGGCCCATTGACTTGCTAATCTGGCCCGAACTGAACATTTCGCAACTACTGGTTTTACTTTTCCTCTTCTCTTTAATTTTAGCAGTTAGAGGTTTTACAAGTAGTTCAATGTATATGATACTATCTTTGTGTAATAAGAATACCTACACTGAAACATGTTTGTAATTTGCTAGATGTTTAATGAAATCGCCAAATAGTCATCTTGGATGCCTGAAAACCAAATGAGAATATGAAATGATATATGAGCGGTTGAAAAAAAGAAAGAAAGTTCATGAACATAATTCCCAATTTGGATTGTCAAATATAAATGCCAAAAAAGCATTCCGATCTTTGTACTTAATTAAGTCAAATTATTAAAGATGATAATATATATATGATATATATAGTTTCTTCTACACTGACATAAGAAATATAAGAATATTTTGACATTATTTTTATATTAATCAAGAATTTCAGAAATCAACATTTTGAAACTGTTTGTATCAGTAAATCTTTTACAAGGTCCTAATGCCAATTAAAATAAATTTGAAATCTTATAAACTTTTACATACATGTAGAAAAAGTTATATAGACCATATTAACGGTTATATTATGATATTTAAATTTTAGATTGTAAATTACTATTTTTTTTAATTAATAGATTTTGTGAAATAATAAAAAATAAATCATCGGAACCTTCACTCCTATATAATTTATCATGATCATATACATACATGTATCTTAACAACAATCAGCCATGACGAAAATTAACCTTTCATGTAGCAGTAATAGGTAATATTCTCGGTGTAAGAGATCGTAAGTTCAAAATTCATTTTCAAATTTCAATCTTCATTTGTGAAATAATAAAAATAAATCATCGAACCTTCACCGTATATAATTATATATCATGATCATATACATACATGTATCTTAACAACAATCAGCCGTGACGAGAACTAACATTTCATCTAGCGGTAACAGATAATATTCTCGGTGTAAGAGATCATAAGTTCGAAATTCAAATGAAAAAGTTTCTTGCGAATATTACAATAAACAATCAACCATGGCATATTACTATGCATATGTCCTCTACCATGAATAATGGTGTGATATACCATCAGCCATGACATCTTCCTATCTCTTTTAGAGTACAATAAATTATGGATCCATCAATTAATTGGTAGAAGCACATCATGTAATATTTACCATTCCACCATGAATCATGACATCCTCCTTGACTCTCACAATCCAGAATTTTTTATTTATAGAAATTAATTAAAATAAGTATAGAAAAATGGATGATTAAGGTGTACCATAACCCATAGTCACAAGATTTGCGAATAATTCGTTTTTTATGATGACAAAACGAACGTCGAATTATTCGGCTGACCGAATATTACTCGAATTACCAAATAATCGCGGATTTTACTGAACTTTTCCCGAATTTTACGAATTATTCGCGAATTTTTCCCAAATATTTTTTTTTGTTTTTTTTTGCTTCCTTGTAGGGACTGAGATATCTGGTCCGAAAATTCCTAAATTATTCCTAATTATACCCGAATTATTGTCCTAATCACGAATTTTGATCTCAGCCGAACATGAACTCCAATAATTCATTTGTCACTATGGGTGTACCGCCCCAGCTGCACATACCATGCCACAAAAATTTGTCTATGTAAAATTAATGATTTGGTTCATTCATAACTATCTAAAGAAATTGGATCATTTTATTTCAAAATAAACTGAATTATTGATTCGGTTCTTTTAAACTATCTAAAGAGACCAAATCGATGATTCCGGTTTCTTCTATGGGATCGATCTATGATAATCTATTTATTTTCATATATTATCTTTAATGAATTTCTACTAATAAAAACTTCTATTCTCAATTTTCCCTTTGCCCATCTTGCTACAGGAGAAATAAATAAATTTAAAAACAAAAATAATTAATTAATTAATTGATAGGCTGAAACGCCTCCGCAATAAAAGAAATCAAACTAGATCATTTTTTTTAAATAATAATTAACTAATAAGCTGAATTAAAAAATAACTGAGATCAAAACAAACATAACGTATGAACCTTTCAAAATGTCAGTGATTCAACACACCATGTTGTGGCCCTTAAATGTCACAAAATATCAAGGCTCCAAAAAGTTGCATTTTTTCCGAGCGTCAAATTTTCACATGAATATTTCCAAAAAAAAAAAAATATATTCACATGAATTAATTTGGTCATATCAAAGACCTCCCATCCAATTGCAAGTTGCTATATAAAAAAGAATTGATCGCCAATTTGTGGTATAAATATAAGAGAAACAATATTGCTTTTGTATTTGTCAAGACTTTCATTTTTTTTTTAAACAAACTGTAATAAAGCTATGTATGAATTATGATATATCATATATGTTTTTTTGGCGTCTTGAAATTTATATCAAAGCGTTATTAACATTGTTTTTGTTTATTTTAAATTTACGAACTTGTAAAAAAAAACTTAAAACTACGTGATGTTCTATCCAGAGTTCAGACCGTCTCATCTATATCAAATAGTCAATTTTATAAGAATTAATTTTTAATCTAGTGGCATAAAATAATATTTTCTAAGTAGGAGGTTAGAAGTTTAAAATCTGAATATGAGGAATCCTGATCAAGACCATCTAATTATGCCTCAGTCAAATGTCTCTCATAAGATCAAAATCTACAATAATAAAAAAATTCAAATTTTAAATAGTCAATCATTCCGCAACACGTTGTACACTACACAATATTATAAAGATTGAGCTATGAAAAATCATTCAGTGTGAAATAGTTGATCCAATACCAATAGTCAATACGGTGGTACAGTTTGAACACATGCCAGCGTGGAGGCATCCCGGCCATGTGTGGCGAGGTTACTACGTAACAAGGCCGTTTAAAAAAATATATAGTAATAGAGGTATCAAGTACAATAAGAGTCGGATGGAAATATTTTATATATGTATCCGTTATAAATTATTTTTATTTGTATTTTATTCTTATTTGCTACGAATTATCTTATCTGTATTCTATCCTTACTCGTTGTAGTTGTCGGATAATAAAATTGTAGCGGGTAAATAACGGATAATGCTAATATAATAATTATTTTTATTATTTATTAAATAAAATATTAAAACACATTCATTTCTGCATATATATATGTATTAAAGATCTAAACTTCATTTGAATTTGCTTAAATTTATTACGTGTTTTAATAATTAATTACGTGTAACTCAATTACCAAAAGTAGTTGGAGAATGGATATTCATTATTAATTAATATATTTAATATATATAATTATTTTTTATAATTACCCAATTGAATAACAGGTACGAAATAAGTTTTACTTGTACCCTTATCCTTTCCGATAACGGAAAAAAATCTTTATTCATACCCATACTCCGTACTCGATAAGTTTACGAAAAAAAAAATCATATCCATACCCGTGTTATTGAATACAGTATGAGTCGGGTAAACGGATAAAAGGGTGTCATTGACACTCCAATATAGTAACAAGTCTGTCATTGGTTAATTAATGATTCGACAATATTTCAAAAACTTGTATATAATACAAATATTACACTGAATTATTAATATTTTTTTGAAATAAATAAAAAGTTCGTAATGTTTGTGAATAATATGAATAAATAATAACATTTTTTTCAGTTCATCAAATTAGATAATAATTCGGCAATAATTCGATAAGTTTGTCGTCCAAATGTCTCTTCATCCTAAATTACGTTGCTTCGCTGATATTTCCTTTTCCTCAAATTCGCATTTCTGAGATATCTCAAATTTTGTGTTATATGTGAAAAATATGACCCTTGAAATTATTTCTCCATAATTATCAAAACAATGATAAAATTGTTTTGTGCATTTCAAATAGACACCAAATTAAATATAACCCGCTTTAGATAAAACTGAAATCTTCAGATATATCAGAAGATGAAGGGGAAGAAGTATACGTACTCTAATTGATACTCTATAAAGTGTTTTGAGCTTTTCAATTATGCCACATCATCAATATTTTTGTCTATATAATTCAATTTTTCTCTTGACATACTTTAATCGGATGGGGACCGTAGTACAGTTGATCAGGAGAAAAAGTTCTAAGACTGTGGTTATCCAAAAATTTAGAGTTCAAGTCCTCTCACGACTTCACAATCTCTGCAAAAATTTAAAAAAAGAAGAAGACATACACGGATGACTCTTATATAATATTTCTCTCTAAATATAACTCTCAAAATTGTGTTGTTACCATTGCATGTCTTCAATTATTCGAAAAAATATTTATTGTGTACAAAATTTCAAAATTTCTATACCTATTATTTTATTGTAAAAACCTTAGGTTGCTTTAATTAGCTCAAAAAGAATTCTAGCTATAAATTCAAAATTTCAAAGATATGTGAATTCTTCCGGTTAGCAATTAAAAAAGTGACTGAGGAGAAAACAAAAACCTGACGCAACCGCCCACAACCCTCCTCTCTCTCCTTTTTCTAGTCCGCCCCTCCCACTCTCTTCTATGTCTTACCCTCGAACAACAATACCTCTCCTCTCTTTTAGTTCTACCTTCTCGTCCGGAGAGGGAGCGGAGCTGAGAGCGTGATATCGAGCTGCAGAGGAGGATCTAAAGCCATTCAAAGAGTAGCTAAGTCACCCCTATAATTTTAAATTTTAGTTATGTGTACTAAAATTTAATTGAATTTTTTTAGAATATTTTATATACTCTAACCCTCTATAAATATCACATGTCTACTTGTAGTCTAGTGGTTAGAACTTATTTTGTATTGGTGGAGAAACTTGAGTTCAATTTCCCCAACCATATTTGTTCATTTTAAGTTTTAGCCCGCGTCTATCAGATTTTGTTCATTCCCTCTATTTGTAAATATGTTTTTTTTTATCAATTGAATGTTAGTAACAATTAAAGCCACTAATTTAAAAAAAAAATCCAATTTCCATTTCAGTATAAACCTCAAGTATTGTTTTATATTTATAATAATTCATAT